>CM061063.1:85829598-86127438 GCA_030762895.1 Sophora flavescens
CAATAATAATAACAACAACAACAACAACAACAACAACAACAACAACAACAACAACAACAACAATAATAATAATAATAATAATAATAATAATAATAATTTCAATCAAGCATGATTTGGTTTGTGGATATTTTGAAATTAAAGATCAATTTAACCGTGGAGAAATATGCAAATCAATAAAATCATTCATATAAAAGAACAACATTATTTTTTGGTAGATTAATAGCAGCATTATTTGAATACCAATCGAACTTTCGGATATGAATAAATAAATTAATACGATTTCAAAAGATAATAGAAGATTAATGATTTCAAATATGAATCAATTAGCAATTAATTGACTCAATTCAAATTTTAAATAATTTCCTTCTTAGATATTCAACAACCTTTGTTTATTAGGATAGAAAATTTTATGAAATTACATATCTACCCTTTTTCTTGGAGGGGAAAATATTCAGTCCTCACACTTTACTTTTTATATATATTAAGATATTTGTGATTAAATAAAGTATGTTCTCAAAGCCCCCTTTTAACGAAGAATTGTAATTCTTATCTTTAGTTTAAGATATGTCAACTCTCATCTTGTTTTGTGTTCATTGTTTCAACATAGAAGTATATGTGTGAAAAAGTAAAGTTAGGATGAGGATTTATTAAATTATCATCGAATTATTATTATGTATATGTTTAGTTAAATGACTAGTTACAAATTTCAAGACAAAATTTCTTGAGATTAACTACTGGTAGATTAATAAAATTGTAACCCTAAATTATTAGAATGATTGTGATTTCAAGTTTAGAAGCGGTTAAAATATCATAAGTAACTTGAAGAAGTTAAATAGATAGTTTTGAGTGTTTTAGGTAAATTTTCCCAAGAGACCTCCTGATCGATACCAAATTTCATATGGACATTTCATGGACAAAACGAACTTTTGAATTTCGATGTTCATAAGAAATGTATCTCTGTCTCTTAGCTTTCCATGAAGCTGAATTAGTCCAAATTGGATTCTTATAACAAAATTTATGACCAAATTCATACACCTTGTTCGAGGTTCTAGCGTCAAAAATGTTTTCTAACCCGATCCATGTTTTGACTATTTAAACGTGCGTTTCAGATTTCATGGTCTTCAAAAGTTGTAAAATTTTTTTATATTTCCAATGTATATAAAATTTCATAATTTTTGGATCCCATAACTAGAAATATGAAAGGCAACATTGTATGCTTGGGTAGTGGAACTTGGCAGCGCTTACACATTTTTGGGCTATTGGGGCTCTATAAATAAATCATAACACTCTTAGGTCTTTTGCTAAACCAGTATTATCATGGTAAACTGTGGTGTCTAAGAAGGAAGAAATTCAAGGATTGCAAAGCAGAGTTCAGGAATAGGAGTCCAGGAAGAGGAAGAAGTAGGAGAACTCTTGTAGCAGCTAGATTTATCGTTGGAAATTTAACATCCCCATTTGCTTTATGGATGGATTTGGACTCCCCACAAAACTAACACAAGTCTTTTTCAGCTGGCTTTGTCCCCCATCAGCTTTGTATTTCCCGGAGGGTCACCCATCCCAGAATTGCTCCATGTCTAGGAGCATTCGAACTGTAAGAATTTCGTATGATAGGCTCCCGAAGAGCAGATGCATCTTATTAGTATAGGTAGTATGATCAATTCATATAAGCCTTCCCAATCAGATAGTCTCATACCTCTGTGCATCTATGATCCTCCTATTCGGTGTGTAATCGTTCAAGTTTTGGGAGTGTAAAACCATATTTAATAGTCTTCATCATTTTATACTAGGGAAATTTGTCATTAACTCAAGTTACACTCAAGGTTCAAAATATAAGGTGAAATTGTAAACTCATCATACATGAGCCATTAATAAGGATCTTAAGAATTTATAGTCTTCACTAATAGGATGAATAGAAACACTAACATTTCTCCATGCTTAAATGTTAATACTTCTTTTTGAACTTCAATCAACAATGGAAACTCTTCTATCCCTTTCTTTCCTTTATGCCTCTAACTTTGATATGGAAATTAGAGACTTTCTTTCTAGCAGAGATAGGAAATGTTTCAATTCCTTCCTTTATAATTGCTTCCATCAAGCAATATATCATTTCATTCATAAGACTCTTCCCAAGAGTCATAATCATTCATTCAAATGTCAAATAATATGTCCTTTCATTCAAATATTAAACCACCACTAATATTTGTCACACATTTGACATTAATTCTTATATTCTCCCACTTGGCTCATATGGACAAAATACAACTTCATGGTTTAATAAGAACCAATCATAATGGGCATATAAGTAAGACAAATGTTTCATACATTTGTTACATCATAAGTGATATTTTAGAATAAGAACTTCATAAGAGTCATTGCGGTCATATATCCCTATTTTTGACATAGTTCCTTCCATGTACTACTATATTAGTCTTCTTCCTAATATGACACTTTCACGGGAAATAAATAATATGTCTAACAATAATGTCATTTTAAAGACCAATCATGTTTTCCACGTCATCATTCATAATTGTGAACACATAAGTTTGAAAACAAAAATTTAAAACTTATACATTAATAAGCTTAGCAGTGTCATACATACATCATTAATGGATTAAAAACATAATTTAACATTCGCTAAGCGTACACATGGTGCCCATTCTTCAACATGACCAATAAATGCTTTGGACGGTAACCCTTTTGTTAAAGGGTTTGTAATCATAAGTTCAATGCTAATATGATCAATCGATACTCTTTGTTTCGAAATTCCTTTCAACGACAAAGTACTTTGTTTCCTTATGCTTAGCACCCTCAGAGTTTTTATCGTTTTTTGAAAGAACATTACGGCTGGAATTATCACAATAAATTTTCAGCGGCACCGACAATACTGTCGACTATTCCAAGTCCTGAAATAAAGTTCTGCAGCCAATTAGCCCCAATAGGGGCCTCAAAGCATTCCACAAATTCAGCCTCCATAGTGGATGCAGCAATGACCGATCCTTGCAGACTCTTCCATGATATTGCTCCTCCGGCTAAAAGATATACGTAACAAAAAGTGGACTTTTTGTATCCACACATCCAAAGAAAGTCCGAATCAATATCCACCACCTCAAGGTGATTAGATCTCCTATAAGTAACTTGTAGTCCCTTCGTTCATTGCAAGTATCATAGAACTTTCTTTGCAGCTTTCCAATGGTCTATTCTTGGACTACTCTAGTATCTACCCAAGATTCCAACCGCAAAACTTATATCCGGTCTACTGCATGTCCGAGCATACATTAAACTCCCCAACCACAAGATGCATAATAATATTTTCCATCTGCTGCTCCAAATCATTCTTTGGACATTGCATGAGACTAAACTTGTCTCCTTTCCGAATTGGAACAGGAGATGCTGAGCACTGTCCATCCTAAATCTCTCTAAAACTTTATTAATATATGTTTTTGTGAGACAAAACCAAACAATACAGTGATCCATCTCCGGAATATTTCTATTCGATCACATAGCTTGCTCCCTCACCCATATCCTTCATTTCAAAATTGTTAGAGAAAGTTCTTGGTCTCACTTAATGTACTCAAGATCATTAGTTGCAAGCAAGATATTATCAACATACGAACGAGAAATATAAACTTACTCCCATCGATCTTTCGATATATACAGACCACAAGTGTTTTCCTTAAATCCAAAAAGAAACAACAGATCATTGAACGTAAGATACCATTGTCGTGGAAGCTTGTTTAAGTCCGTATATTGATCTCTTAAGTTTACATACCATGTGTTCCTTTCCTTTATCTATGTGGATCCCATTGGTTGATTCATATGAACATCTTCCACTAAGTTCCCATTTAGAAAGCGCAGTTTTCACATCCATTTGATGCAACTCTAAATCATAATGAGCTACCAATGCCATGATAATTTTCAAAGAATCTTTCTTGAATCGTGAAAACTTTCTTGTAATCAATGCCATCTTTCTGAGTAAAACCTTTAGCAACAAGTCGGCTTTAACGTTCAAGGTTGCCATGAGAGCCACGCTTAGTCTTAAAGACCAATTTACCCAACTCTCTTGCAACCTTGAGGCAATTCTCTGCAGGTCCCAAACATCATTCTGTTCCCATGGATTTAAGCTCATCTTTCATGGTATCTAACCATTTTAATTATTATCACCATTCATGGCTTGTGAAAACGTAACTGATCATCATCAATTCCTGGTAATTTTCGAGCTCTTGTAGATATACCACATAATCATTCGGTATAGCAGATCTTCTTTCTATTTGGGATCTTCTAATGCTATTTCTTGTGGTTATTCTATTATAGGTTCATTACCTCGGAACATTAATTTGTTGTTCTTCTTGATTATTATACGGCTCAACAATTTGAACAACAACTTGAGTGAGGAACACATGTCAAAGGAACTTGTATTCTTACTTCATTAATCTCCACATTTCGTGAAGCTTCACTCCCATCGGTTTCACCCCCTCAATGAACCTAGGATTCCCGGCTTCAACAATAATTGTACTATAAGGTGACAATATAATCTAAACCCTTAGACTTTTCTGGATAACCAATGAAATATCCACTCGATTGTTCTTGCATCCAATTTCTTTTCCCGTGATTATAAATCTTTATTTCTACCTGGCACCCCAAACATGCAGGTGCCTTAAACTAGGTTTCCTTCCACATTCACAGTTCAAAGGTGTCTTTGGAACCGCTTTACTAGAACCCCTGCTCAACAAATACATGGCAGCTTTTAAGGGCATACATCCACAATGAAAAGGGTAAAGATGCATTACTAACATACTCCTAACCATATCCAATAAGGTTTGCTACGCCTTTCCGATACACCATTTTGTTGTGGTGTACCCGGCATGTGTATTGAGCACATATGCCATGCTTTTCTAGGAATTTAGCAAACGGACCAGGGTATTGTCCATTTTCATCATACTTGTAATACTCGCTATCTCTATCAAACCTTGTGATTTTCACATTTCGTCCAATTTAATTGCCTTTCAACTTCATTTACATAAATTTCTAAGGCATTCACCGCTGAGACTTCTCATGCAAGTAAATAGACATATCCATAACGGGAAAAATCATCAATAAAGGTGATAAAGTATTTTCCTCATCAAGGAATTAACATCAAAAGGTCCACATATATCGTGTAACTATCTTATAAGTTGAGTCCTTTTTTGTGGCGCCTTTCTTTGTGTGTTTTGTTTGCTTTCCTTTAATACAATCCACAAAATATTAAGGTCAAGAAAAATCCAAATCCGGAAGGACTTCATTCTTTATAAGTCTTACCATTCTTTCTTTGGAAATGTGACCCGAGTGCTTATGCCACAAATAAGCGAGAACGCTCATTCACTAAACCACGTTTAGTGCCAACATTATGATGCAAGGTCATAGTGTTTCAAAGATATAGATTATCAAGATTCAATCTATATAAACCATCAATAGGTATACGAGATCCAATCATAAATGTATGATTATACAAACCGAAACATCTATTACCAAACTTAAAAAGAGTATCTAGCAACATCAAGTTTAGACAAAGAAACTAAATTCCTGAGAAATATTAGGGTACATACAAAGTTTCAAATAAATCTAAATGATGTCTAGTGTCAAGGATCAAACGATAAGTCCCAATAGCTTCCCCTTTGGAACTTTACTCTATTCCCTATGAATACAAACTTCTCATTTGGACTTATGGTTTGGATCGAGAAATCCCTTTCTTTTCAAACCAAGCCTTACGTTTGGGGCAACTTTCCTGAAATGTCCAGATTTTCCATGCGAAAATGACATTTGTCATTCTTTCCTTTCTTTCTCGATCTTAACGGAGGACTCATTTATCTTTAGTGGTCCTTTCCCTTTCCATATTTTCTTATCAGCATTTTTACCAGCTCTCCTTGATGGTTCACATAATGGATCGAGTGACTTCCTTGATTCTTAAGTCTCGCTTTCCTCTTGAACCAACATACTATGCAATTCATGCACATTCCATTTATCTTTCATGGTGGTGTAGTTCATTTGGAAACGACCATAATCGACGCATCGAAGTTCAAATGAATCGCACAAGGAAATTCTCATCCACTTCCATTCCCAATGACTTAAGTCTTGTCGTAATATTTTTTCATTTCAATAACATGCTCATGCATAGTATGAGAACCATCAAACTTCATGGTGGTTAAGGTACTCCTTAATGTCCAAGAAGAGACTTGTCATAGCTTGAGAGCGCCTTCCACATTCTTCATAAATTCTTTTGCACTTTCAATTTTAGGAAGAGCAGACTTAATGTTACTTGCTATGCTTATTCGCATAAACATCAAACCTAGGCTGTTTGACTTTTCCCAAGCCTTAAAATGAGCCTTCTCTTCATTGCTACTAGCATCGATAGCAAAGAAGCTTCTCAACTTGAAGAGCCAAATCAAGATCCATTACACCAAGGTGAAATTGGATTTGTTCACTCCATTCAGAGAAGTTCAGCCCATTAAATGTTGGAACAGGACGAAGATGCGAATGTAAAGACATAGGACCAGATATCGTAATTAACACATGCTTCACATTAATGCTTTGAGTCATAAAATAACATACAATCAAATTCAGACAATAAACATTAAACATTCAATGCACATTAATGTTCTCCTTTGGGGATACATCAATGAACAACAAACATAATGATGCTAATACAACCAACATTATTTAGGCAATTAAATATGCACTAACTAGAAGTATTTACTATCTTTGGACATATAAATAAAACTAATAGTGCATTCACCTCACCATCAATCATGTCCATTAATTATAAAAACAACTAATCAACCTTTGGGTGATCCATAAATGCCTTATAACAACGAACTTCAATTTACCCACAAACTAACAATCATGATGTCATTTATAGCATCACATTCTATGGGTAATTGAAATAAATTATCATTCATTTGAAATTAAATAAACTTTCATATTTGACCGCTTTGGCGATTAACAAATCTATCATACACTTAATTTCAAAATATACATACTTCATACACATAAATTGTGTATTACGAAAAATTGCCAACATACATTCAAATGCTTTTCTTTGCACCAATTCTTAAAGCATGTCCAGGAGGTTTTATTCAAATTTAATATTTGAAAGCATTTTGAAAATTTGACACAACTTTCATTCCTTAACTCACGTACAGGGACGTTCAGTTTCAACGGAATTTGAAAAGCATTTAACAAAAAAACAAATGTTCACAACATCCCGATTCCGAACATGTACAGGGAGACTTGATCAAGCAATTCATATATGGATATTGGAGAACATGCAATGGAGACGTACAGGGAAGCAATTCATTCACAAAGGACAAATTTGTCCTTAATCCTTTATTCATTCACAGAAATCACTTTCTCCATCATTCAACAGTTTTTCATACAAACTATCATTAATCATAATTCATGCCGTGGAAGCCATTACTACTTAAATTCTTAAACATTCAAGAACAAATTAAAGGCATTATTCATGGATTAAAACAAAACATCATCAATAGAAAACTACAAATTCCTCAACACATGCTCTGATACCACATGTAAACTCTATCATGAGCCATTAATAAGGATCTTAAGAATTCATAGTCTTCACTAATAGGATGAATAGAAACACTAACATTTCTCCATACTTAAATGTTAATACTTCTTTGCTTGAACTTCAATCAACAATGGAAACTCTTCTATCCTCGTTCTTTTTCTTTATGCCTCTAACTTTGATGGAAATTAGGAGACTTTCTTTCTAGGTAGAGATAGGGAAATGTTTCATTTCCTTCTGTTCCTCTCGCCGAGATCCGGTTGGCGGAATCTCGTGAGAACGTCAAATCATGGGTGAACAATGGAGGTTGTTTTTAGACTATGGCTTGAGAATGTAATATTCGGCCCCACGTATCCCAATGGGAATCAAAGCCAGACGTAGTTCTAGGTTCAACCCTTGGCCGTAGTGATCTCGATCTCTTAATTTTGTATCTCGATGAATACCACGAGCAAGGACTCTTCAATAGTCTCTTGGTCGAGCTAGTGTCTCTATACGCTTAAGAGAGAGTCACCGGGTTTCAGTGAAAAGTGAGTTTCTCTCATGGGTTCTCCTCCTTTTATAATAGGATTCTCATATCTTTTAGAGATCTGGATTTTTCTCCTTTTATCTCTTAAATCCCTTTTGAGATGTGATTCCCTAATTTAAGGGATATTATCTCTTTTAACCGGATAAGGTTATTTCGGATAATATCGGGATTTAATTAAGGATAATATCAATATCCTATCCCTTAATTTAGGGATATTATCTCTTTTAACCGGATACGGTTATTTTCGGATAATATCGGGATAATTAAAGGTGATTTTAACTTATTATCCTTAATTTCTGATTGGGCCGGGTATTCAAGCCTCGGTGGCGGGTTTCACTCTTCGCCAAGACACAAGTCCCCCCCAAGCTTTGAGCTAATAAAGCGTAAAAGCTTTCATGACATTAGCCGAGATTAGGAACTTGGTTTCATCTTTTGGTCTTTCGGCTCGGCGAGGTGATTGGCCGAGCTCATACTGGGTATATATATATATACATATCCTCCAACTCGGTGAGCAGCTCGGGTGACCGAGCATGACGCTTCGAGGTACCGAGCTCTATATCTCGGCTCATACACAAGCCCCCCAAGCTTTGAGTCGATTGCGTGGAAGCTTGTTTCGAAGGAGCCGAGGCTAGCCGAGGTGGAGGTGATTACCTGAGTTTCGTGCTGGGGCCATACTTTCTCAGTTCCCGAGATGGAAAGGAGACGTTACTCTGTGTGACGCGTGGCCTTTATGGCATCATTTTCGAGACTTGTGCATTGTGGGGTGCCCCTATTTTCCCACGATGGCAGTGTACATTCTGACATTTCTGCCACGTGTTTTCTTTCCATTAGTTGGCGAATTCAGTCAGACCTGAAGGGACGTTTCCCTGCTCTCGTCTGCCAACAACCCTCATTAATTCGCCGAGTGGACGTTGCACTTTTTCCTATAAATTTGGGCGAGCCTCTAGCGCGGGATTTCACCTTCTTTGAGCCCTAGACTTTCCTTCTTCTCGAGTTCTTTCTGGTCCAAGCATTCATACTCCCTTCCTATTCAAGGTACGTCCTACTCATCTCTTTCAAGCTCCCTTAGGTTTGTTTTCTCGATTTTTCATCCATGGAGACTTCATTCGAGGTATCCTGCATGCCTCTTCCGGGGTTGGGATCGTGGAGCCCGAAATCAATCCGATTGGAGGTTCTCCTCGTTCTTATCCATCCTCCTCTCGTGGTGGTGGTGGTGCCAATGGTGCCTCTTCCTCCATTGATGGGAATAGCTCGGCTTACTCCCGATGCCGCACTCCACTTCCAAGTGTCGTAAGCATACCACTAGGGTGCCTAGAGTTCCATACCCGATATCACCATACCGGGTATTTCTCAGGTAAGGCTGGATGTGGGAGCTTTTCATTCAAATTTTAGGAATTCTGAATCCCTTTCATCCATAAAAAACAAAGTTTCTTCCCTTGGAGATACTGTAGAGTGTTTGCCGTGTTCGGGAATGAACATGTCTTTCTTCATCCCGCTCTAGGTCAACCTTCCTTTACATATGTATATAGAACCTTGTTTGAACAGATTGGAGTCACTTTGCCTTTTACCCAATTTGAGTGTGATGTGTTGAAGACAATGAATGTTGCCCCGACCTGACTCCATCCAAACAGTTGGGCTTTTTTAAAGGCTTTCCAAATCCTCTCCGGGCAGAATAGGGTTGAGGACTCTTGCTCCTATATTCCTTTATTTTTATAAAGTTAGGTTTGGGGATCGGGTTGGCTGGATCTCCTTAGTGGGGCTGAGGGGAGGCATCATTGGGCTCTATAAGAGTTCATATAAATTTTCAAGTCGGACTTTTTCAAAGTCCGACCCATCGTAGAGAAACGAGTCCCTATTCTATGACTCGGATGGAGTCTCCAAATTTCCTCCCATCGGCAACCCCATCCCACTAAGTTCTCCAGCTATGACGTCGGTTGCATGACAACTCAAGAAAAAATCGACGTTGAGCTCCTAAAACTCTATCCTCGGCCATTGCCTTGTGGTAGACTTTTATTGCTTCCCAAATCGTCAACTCGGCAAGCCGATTTTGATCGTAAGTAGCTTTTTAGTGGGTGTTCCACTTGCCCAGCACCGTACTTGTATCTAAAATATTTCTCTTTTTTCAGTGATAATGGGGAAATTCAACTATAAAGATTTCATCAAGAAGTCGGCGAACCAAGTATGGGGTGGGTCAGTTCCGATTGCGGGGGCAAAGGGGAAAAAGAAGAAAGCCACTGATGCCGCGGACCCGAACACCCGCCTCTCCAAAAGGACTCGGGATGATTTGCAGCCCGAGGTTCGGGGGAGAAGTCCTTCTCCTATACTGGTTGTTGAAGAGACTCCTGCCGTTGAGAGAAGGCCGGGGAAAGCTCCCGTGATGGCTGATTCTCGCCTTGGCCACCAAGTGGTACAACGGAATTGTAACCGGGCATTGGCTCTCTGTGGGGTAATGAGTTTAACCTCAGCTCACTCATCGACACCAGGTACTCAAACCCCGATGCCCGTCTTTGCCTGGAGCAAGGGCCTGGTGAAGGCATGGAGGCTGCCCGCATATGCCCTCCGAATAGCTTCGATCACCCCCTTTGGAGTCACCAGTTTTTAGAGAACAACAAGAGGGTGGAAATGATGAAGGCTGATGCAGCTCGTGCCCTAAAAGTGAGGGATGAATTGGCTCAAGCTGTGGCCAAGTGTGAGGAGCAGGCTCGGATTATTGGTCAGCTGAAGGCCCAAAAGGTAGAGCTGGAAAAAGGCAATACCACCCTCATGGCCGAGCTGGAAACGGAAAGAGCCGACTGGCTCAACCTTCAGAAGGTTATGGAAGGGCTTCAAGCCGAGAAGGAGGCCGGTCTTGAGTTGCGGAAGTTGCTTGAAACCGAGAAGGAGGAGAATCTGAGGCTCCGTTCTGATCTGGCTGAAGCCGAGGCTTCTATCATGAGGGAGCATGTTAATGGCTTCTCCCGAGCCGTGAAGCAGCCCTTTCAACATTTTAATCCGAATGCTGACTTCTCCTGTGCTGACGTGGACAAGGATTTTAACCGAGATGGAATCCTAGTTCCATTGTCCGGGCTGGAGGATGAGGAGGGCGTATCTCAAGGGGAAGAGGGCGAGGGGCGAGCAGCCGAGGAGGGACCCGATGGTGAAGGTGAGATGGGCCTACCTGACCAATCTGCTACTCTCCCTCCGAATGCCGAAGATGACCTCAACTCATGAAATTGTTGCTTATGGGAATAACCATTAGTAGGCTAGGGGGCAATGCCATTTTTATTTTGAACTCTTATGTATTATGGGCTTTGCCCTCTTTTTATTCAATGGAGTTATGTGATACGTACAAGTTACTTTTCACTTAGAAAGTGTTGCAACTATTTTTTCCACCTACGTGTTACGCGATTTTACTTGAAATACCTGTAGTTTTTTACTTACCTTTTTAGGCCATTTTTGTCGTTTGACCCCGATTTGGTCAATTTTGGCTCGGACTACCTTTTCAGGTGTTAAGTTATTATTTACCCTTATAGACTCGGCCTTTCGACTTCAACTCGGTCGACCTCTTTAGTTTTTGTATACCTATATAGGCTCGGCATTGCGGCCTCAATTCGGTCGATTTTAGCTCGGTCAGCCTCTTTAGGTTTTGTATACCTTTATAGGCTCAGAATTTCGGCCTCAATTCGGTCAATTTTAGCTCGGTCGGCCTCTATAGGTTTTGTATACCTTTATAGGCTCGGAAATTCGACCTCAACTCTGGCCGACTTTAGCTCGGTCTGCCTCTTTAGGTTTTGTCTACCTGTATAGGCTCGCCAGTTCGGCCTCAATTCGGTCGATTTTAGCTCGGTCAGCCTCTTTAGGTTTTGTATACCTGTATAGGCTCGAAATTTCGGCCTCAATTCCGTCGATTTTAGCTCGGGCAGTCTCTTTAGGTTTTTTAGCTGTTTTTTACCTTTATAGGCTCGGCATTTCGACTCAACTCGGTCGATTTTAGCTCGGGTAGCCTCTTTAGGTTTTTAGCTGCTTTTTACCTTTATAGGCTCAACATTTCGACTCAACTCGGTCGATTTTAGCTCGGGCAGCCTCTTTAGGTTTTTAGCTGTTTTAACACCGTATTCTTGCCTAATAGCACAATTGAAAATGATTCTATTTATTTATTTTTCCTGGTGTGCCTCATTAAAACCTTCTCGACCAAAACCTCATGGGAAAAAGACCGAGATAGGAAAAAGAGTGCATCACCTATAACCTTAACTAAAATAAAACTTAAGGTGGGAAGTGTTCCATGTTCTTGGAACAGACTTTCCTGACAATTCTTATAGCCTTGTAGGCACCATTTCCTAGATTTTCAACTATCCTGAATGGGCCAGACCAATTTGCTGTGAGCTTACCCTCTCTGGGGTCTTTTCTCGCATCGTTTTGCAGTCTCAGCACTAAGTCACCTTGCACAAACTCCCTTGGCTGCAACCTCGAGTTGTACTTCCGAGTTGCTTTTTGCTTACATAGCTCGTCTCTGATTTTCGCCGCATCTCGGACTTCCTCAACCATGTCAAGCTCAACTCGGAGTTCTTCTTCGTTTTTACTTTGATCGTGATGCTGCCTTCGGAAAGAGAGTTCACCGAGCTCAACTGGAATCATTGCATCGGTTCCATAGGTCAGCTTGAACGGTGTTTCTCCCGTTGAAGATTGTGGTGAGCAATGGTAAGCCCATAGGATGCTTGGTAATTGTTCAACCCAAGCCCCTTTTGATTGTCCTAACCTTCTTTTGAGCTCGTTTAAAATAACTTTATTGGCTGCCTCTACTTGGCCATTTGTTTGTGGATGCTCAACCGAGGTCACTTTATGTTTAACTCCGAGGTTGGAGTAAAACTCTCTAAGCTCTTTATCCGTAAATTGCTTTCCATTGTCTGTGACAACTGCATAAGGGAGGCCGTGCCTGCATATGATGTTTTTCCATACAAAATTCTGAACCTTTTTGGCAGTTATCGTAGCTAACAGTTCTGCTTCAATCCACTTGGTGAAGTAGTCTACACCTACCAGCAGGAACTTGACTTGACCTTTGGCAACTGGGAAAGGACCGACTATATCCATCCCCCACATAGTAAAGGGCCATGGCGAGAACATGGAGTGGAGTTCTTCCCCTGGAGCACGTGCTACACTGGCGAACTTCTGACAAGGCTCACACCTATTAGTCCAAGTAGCACAATCCAGTCTCATGGTTGGCCAATAAAACCACCTTTCATGAGGACCCGAGCCGCAGAGATCGGCCACCCGAATGCATTCCACAGATTCCTCGGTGCATCTCATCCATTACGTACTCTGATCTGCTCCTTTGTTAGGCACTTTAGTAATGGCCCGGAGAATCCTCTTACATGTGACTCACCGTCTAGGATGGTGTAATGGCAAGATTTTAGACGAATTCGCCTTGCTTCCTTAGGATCATCAGGCAGTTTGTCCGAGGTTAAATACTCCCAAATCGGTGTCATCCAGCCACGATCATAGTGCTCGGTCATTGTTACTTCGGCACTTTTTATGCTCGGTTCGAGAAGGTTTTCCTGAATGAAAGTTCTTAGCTGGCCAGATTTCTTGGTGCTCGCCAATTTAGACAAATGATCTGCCTAGAATTTTCTTCCGAGGTATATGCTCAATAGAGAAATGATCAAATTCAGAAACTAGGCTATTAACCTTGCATAGATATCTCGGTTAGTTGGGGTCCTTTGTTTGATAACTACCCGAGACTTGTCCTGTTACAAGCTGTGAGTCACTTCGGCATTTTAATTCTTGGACCCCAACTTCCTTAGCTAACATTAGCCCTGCGATAAGGGCTTCATATTCTGCTGGGTTGTTCGAAGCAGTAAACCCAAACTTTAAAGATTGCTCCAGGATTAGGTCATCAAGCCCCTTAAGAATTATTCCAGCCCGCTTCCGTTCAAGTTAGATGATCCGTCAACATATAGAAGCCAGATGAAGGATTCCGACCTCGGTTAAGAAGAAAGCTCGGCAATGAAGTCGGAGAGGCATTGTGCTTTCATCGCCCCTCGACTCATATTGTAAACCGAATTCCGACAATTCTACTAACCAAGCTATCATTCGTCCGGCTAGATCGGGTTTCCTGAGTACCTGCTTTATTGGATGATCAGTTTTGACTATGACTTGGTGTGACTGGAAATAGGGCCGTAACCTCCGAGCTGCCATAACTAAGGCGAGGGCCAGTTTTTCAATTACTTGATACCGTGTTTATGCGTCTTTTAGGATTCTACTCACATAGTACACCGGCATCTGTTGCTCTTCCTCTTCTTGGATGATCACTGCACTGATTGCACAATCGTTGACAGAGAGGTACAAGTACATATCTTTACCGAGCCAAATGAGTGAGGATTGGGGGAGATGCTAGGAAGAGTTTCGGATCTTCAAAGGCCTTCTCACACTCTTCAGTCCAGATGAAATCCTTTGGTGTTTTCAAGAGCTGGAAGAAAGGTCTTGCCTTTTCTACAGACTTCGGGAGAAAGCGTGATAGAGAGGCTAATTGGCCGGCTAGCCTCTGAATTTCTTTCACATTCCGAGGACTCCGCATCTCCATAACGGCTTTGCATTTATCCGTATTAGCTTCGATCCCCCGGTGTGTTAGCATATAGCCTAAGAACTTTCCTCCTTGTACACCAAAGGAGCATTTTTCTGGATTTAGCCTCATGTTGTACTTTCTAAGCTGGCCGAAAATTTCTTCGAGGTCGGCTGGGTGTTGGCTTGGGTCCTCAGATTTTACCACCATATCATCAACATATACTTCTAAGTTCTTTCCGATTTGGTTGACGAAAACCTTGCCCATAAGCCTTTGATATGTTGCACCAGCACTTTTTAAGCCGAAGGGCATTACCCGATAGCAGTAGTTTGCCCTATCAGTCATAAATATTGTTTTTTCTTCATCGGGTGGATACATCCTGATCTGGTTATAACCTGAATATGCGTCCAAAAAGGACAAAACGTTGTAACCTGAGGCCCCATCCACCCGTCTGTCAATGTTGGGAAGAGGATAGGAATCTTTTGGGCATGCCTTGTTGAGATCGGTATAGTCAGTGCACATTCGCCATTTACCGTTGGCCTTTTTAACTAACACCACGTTGGCTAGCCAAGTAGTGTATTTCATTTCTCGTATGAAATTTGCTTTGACCAGTTTGGAAGTCTCCTCGCTCATCGCTCTGGCGCCTTTCCTCGCCAAGTTTTCTTTTCTTTGAGCTCCGTGCTTGGCTTCGGGACATATGGACAGCTTATGGCACATAAAATTTGGGTCTATACCCGGCATATCCGATGTCTTCCAGGCAAATAGGTCAGCATTCTTTCTTAGGACCGCGTGAAGCCTCCGTTTGAGTGAGGGGTCAAGTTGACTACCGACTTGGGTGCATTGTTCAGGTTGGGCTCCCAAGTGGAACCTTTCTAAAGACTCTGTTGGTTCGGCCCTGGGCTCGTACATCTCCGTTCTTGGGTCCAGTTCAAACATGCTGACCGAGCTGGCTGAAGTTACTGAACTGACCGAGCTTACCACCTCTGCTTTACCATCCTCGACATTCTTTGGGATGTCCTGGTGGCGAGTAACCTTTAGGATGTCAACATAGCATTGCCTGGCTAGCTTTTGGTCAGCCCGGACTGCGATTATCTCTCCAGAGTCGGCTGGGAATTTCATTGTCAGGTGTGGGGTAGAGACAATCGCTCCGAGTTCATTCAACGTCGGTCTTCTAATAAGGATGTTGTATGACGTGCTGGCATCTACAATAACGTACCTGAGTGATACGGATTTGGAGAGTCTTCCTTCTCCAAACGTTGTTAAGAGGTCTATGTAACCTCGGGTTTTGACTTGCTCCCCGGCAAACCCTACTAGCTTGTCTTCCTGCTCCTTTATCGCCTTTTCCCGAATTTCGAGCTTCTTGAAGGTTGCAGGCATGAGAATATCGGCCAAGCTCCCTGGTCAATAAGTGTTCGTCGACCAAAAAGTTGGCCAGCTCGACCGATTATCACCATTGGGTCATCTTGATTTGGATCCACCCCTTGGAAATCATCATCTGTGAACGTTATGGGGGTCTTGCTCTTGGAGGCTTTCCGGATAATCGTGTTAACGGATCGGAGGGCTTTTACATAACGTCGCCGAGCTGAGCTCGTCGCTCCTCCACCGTGAACCCTCCCGAGATTGTATTGATGATCCTCCGATTCCTCCTTCGATTCTTCAATAGGGGTCCTTTGGTTATTTAACTCGGTCTCCCTCCGATTGTTTCCTCGCAGGTTTGAATCTCGGTTTCGATTGTCGTAACCGTGTCTCCGTCGTCTTCGATCGGGTCGTCCGCCTTCATTATCATCTCGGCGGACAAAATGATCAAGACGGCCTGCTTGTACCAAATCCTCAATCTTTTTCTGGGTTGTTCTACACTCTTCAGTGGAGTGACCATAGTTTTGATGCCACATGCATTCTTTGCTTCTGTCAGCATTGGCCGGTGTTTTGGACGGTCGGGGTAAGGTAAGTAACTCGGCGTTGCACACCTCCTGGAGGATGGTTGTCCGAGATCGATTTAATGGAGTATAAGACTGGGACCTGGGTTGCCTCTCCGAGAATTCCCTTTCATTGGTCTTTTGGGCCCTTTGTAGATCAGCCCCCCTATTTCTTTCTTTGTTCGAGACCGAGCTCTTGTCTTCGAAACGTCTCTCTCTCCTTTTGAATTCCAGCATCTCTTCCGAGTTCATGAAACCTGTAGCCTTTTCTTGCAACTCTTCAAAATCTCTCGGTGGTTTTCGAGATAAATACTCAAAGAATGGCCCTGGCTTCAGACCGCCCATGACGGTGTGAAGGCAGAGTTCCGAGCTCATGTTGGTAATCAAGATCTGCTTAGCATTAAAACGCGCCATATAATCTCTGAGTGATTCATTCCTTTCCCGTTTAAAATTTACCAGCGAGACCGAGTGCCTTTTATGCCTTCGGCTTGCTGCAAATTGTGCGGTGAACTTAGTTATAAGCACATCAAAGGAATCAATCGTCCGAGGTGGTAGATTCGTTAACCAGGTTAAAGCTGGGCCTTGCAAAGTGGTTGGAAAAACTTTGCACATGACGGCCTCCGAATCAGTCACCAAGTAAACAGAAGAAATAAAGGACTCCACATGCTCGGTTGGGTCAGTGGTACCATTGAATTTATCGATGTTAAGGGGCTTAAAATGGCTAGGCACGATTACCTCATCAATGTCATCCGTGAACGGCAACCTCGGACGCCGGTCCGATGTCCTTCCTTTTTGGCTAGTCCTTTCTGCACGAGACTTAACTTCTGAAGCCCATGGGGGAGGTTTGGATTTGGATGCTCGATTAGTTTCCCGAGGAGAGTGCGCTGGAGGATCCTTTTGGCCAGCCTCGGGTGAGGATTGCTCTTCGTCAGAAGGTGTCAGGGACCTTTCTCTTTTCCGAGTTCTTAAAAGCCTCTGATTTTTCGCGCGTATCTCCTCGTTCTCTTTCCGCAGCTGCTTAAGCTGTTCCATAATTTCTCCCAGCCGAGGGTTGTCTTCATTAACAGGAAGGGGAGGATGATTGACGTGGTTCTGGTTCGTGTTCGAGGCCTCAAGATCTTCATGGTTCATGCTGTTCGCCCCTCCCCTTGGACCATTCCGCGTAGTCACCATCAAGCTTTCTTGTGGAACCGGGGAAAGTTTTTCCTCGGCCCCACGGTGGGCGCCAAATGTTCCTGTCGAGATCCGGTTGACCGGAATCTCGCCATAGAACGTCAAACTAAGGGTGAACAATGGAGGTTGTTTTAGACTATGGCTTGACAGAATGTAATATTCCGGTCCTACGTATCCCAATGGGAATCAAAGCCAGACGTAGTTCTAGGTTCAACCCTTGACCGTAGTGATCTCGATCTCTTAATTTTGTATCTGATGAATACCAGCGAGCAAGGACTCTTCAATAGTCTCTTGGTCGAGCTAGTTTCTCTAATACGCTTAAGAGAGAGTCATCGGGTTTCAGTGAAAAGTGAGTTTCTCTCATGGGTTATCCTCCTTTTATAATAGGATTCCCATATCTTTTAGAGATCTGGATTTTTCTCCTTTTATCTCTTAAATCCCTTTTGAGATGTGATTCCCTTAATCTAAGGGATATTATCTCTTTTAACCAGATAAGGTTATTTCAGATAATATTAGGATTTAATTAAGGATAATATCAATATCCTATCCCTTAATTTAGGGGATATTATATCTTTTAACCGGATACGGTTATTTCAGATAATATCAGGATAATTAAAGGTGATTTTAACTTATTATCCTTAATTTCCGGATTGGGCCGGGTATTCAAGCTCAATGGCAAGGGTTTCACTCTTCGGCCAAGACACTTCCTTTTATAATTGCCGCCATCAAGCAATATATCATTTCATTCATAAGACTCCTTCCCAAGAGTCATAATCATTCATTCAAATGTCAAACAATACGCTTCTTTCATTCAAATATTAAACCACCACTAATATTTGTCACACACGAGACATTAATTCGTACTGAAATAAGCTTTAAGAAAAGTGTTGTTATGCCTCGAAGATTTTGTATACAACTTTCCTTCTTATCTCTTCTACTTTTATATTTTAAAGAACCGTTCTCACCAACAGAATCCCGTGAGATATCTTGGTCATCACTTGAGATTATTTGGATAAGGCCTATCGAAGTCAGCATGTGCCACAAAATTTTAAGAGGAATCCAATTCTTTCAATAATAACAAATATAAAATTGAATCTACCATAAATGGTACATTTAACACAAATTGAAGAGAACAAGTTATGAAAATAAAAGAAAGAGAATAAAGGTCGTTGCCAAAGAGGATCTGCAGCAACAAGAGCCAAAGACAAAGTAAAAGCAAAAAAAAATCACACTAGAGATCATCACTAGAAAATGTAGCCTGTAGGGGAGAAGAAATATAAAAATGAACTTATTGCAAAACTACCAAAGGCACAAAAAAGGAATAAATCATATTAAAGATTAACATACAAAAGCGAAAAACTCTTCCTTGGGATAAAAAAATGCACATAGTCACCAAGCTATGGAATGGGAATAATTAGTTCAACCATGTTGGGACTGATGCAAAATACTTCATTTTCTTCTTCCAACTAAGAAAAAAATGCTCGACTGTGACATAGGTTCCACACCTCCCAGTTCCCCTCGTCAAAAAGAATCCATTAAAAATGAAAAGTAATTTGGAACCTGCTCATACTTGTCTAATTCCATTTCACACTCCTCTACACTCAGACCCTTCAAATTGGAGCCTATTAATTTTAAAAAAGATGGAGAACCCTTTGCATAACTTACTACACGACTAGAAATATCTTCGAAGTTTTCTGCAGGGTTGCTCATATTAAAAGCATACCAACAAAAAAGTTCCTCAGAGTCAAGATCATTTAGGCCCTCCATTTTATACTTCTTAATTTCAACATCATGTTTATCTAGTAGAGTTGCATCCCTTGTTGTTATAATGATCCTGCTACCAGCACCAAACCAATCACTTCTTCCAGCTAGTGCTTTCAATTGGTTTATGTTATCAACATCATCAAGAACTAGAAGAACTCTTTTACGGCCAAGCTTGCGTTTTATCTCGGTACCATTGATCACCTTGGCTTTTGTCTCCTCACTAAGCTCATATAGAAGTGTCTTTTGAAGTTCTTCCAGACCATTAATGGGATTATTGTTTGATTTTTCGCTGACATTAGCTAGGAAACTTGCAGCTTTAAATTGATGCTTGATCTTGTTATACAAGTATGCAACAAATGTGCTTTTGCCTATTCCACTATCTCCATAAATTCCCAGCATGCAAACAGAATTGTTAGATTCAATGTCTAGAAGTGGTTTCACCTGTTTAAAGCGAGAATCAAGTCCAACTAGGCTTTTAATTTCTAAAGGCACCGGCGGTAATCTGGTAGAGGTGTCTTTAACAATCTTCTTGATAAGCTCATATTCATACCTGCAGGAACATTATGCTCTTTATATTCATCGGTGTTTATTTGATTATAGCACTAACAACATCAAAAATTAACACAACAAAAATCTTCCATGTTATCCAATCTCTATCAACATGTTGTAATCACATTTAAATACCATTGATGAATGACAGTCGAAAGAGGGGAATAGATCATCTCATCAAATCTTTAGAAGACAGGATCACTTGAAAAGAAATGAACTTACACATTATCTTACACATTTTTAAAAAATCTCCCTATTTAAAGTTTTGGATCTCTCTCTTCACATGAAAAGGTTGTATGGAAAATTGACTCGAATTATATGATTCATCCTCATCATACTACTGCTATATCAACTGATTGCTAAAAATTTCACAAATCTTTTACGAACACGTGTATATTATGCTCCTCTAAAGTGAAAAAAGTGTTTAGTAAAATAAGTAAGAGTATATCCACGTTTAATTAGTTAAAAGTGAATTGAAATCTCAAAACACTTTAAGTAATCAATTATCCTTAGTTTCTCAATTTACATCCTTGCTAATTTACAGTGAGAATCATATTAATAACAAAAAAAAAAGACTTTGGCAGAGGTAATGATAAAACAACTTACGCATTGTCCTTCAAATGCCCTCCACTTAGGTCGCATACTCTTTTTAAAGCTGACCTCCATGCTTTTATCTTCTCCGACCCTTCTCCATAGTCCTTTTCGTGTCGATCCATGGCTGTTTTATAAGATTCTTTCTGATACCGTACATTTGTTGGTTCCACTTTGTAAAAAATTGCTGACACCGGTTTTCCTTTGACTTTGTCATCATAACAGTCCATGATCTTGGCCAGTTGATCAAGGCACGGAGTGGAAAATGCATAGTCTTCACAGAGCACGACGATTGACATTCTGGATCTTTCAATTTTCTCAAGAATATCATCATCATGACTGATTTCTTCCCCGATCCTCATATTGTCATCAACTCTGTAAGTGTTGATTCCTTTATCCACCAAAGCTTGGTAGAGATGACCTGCAAAACCGTATTGGGTTCCGTCCTTATAACTCAGAAAAACATCGTATAAGTAATCTGAGGATGTTGTATCATCAAGTGCCATGATGATAATTGACAACAATAAGCGTTGGCTTGGAGAATTTGTAGAAGGATTAATTGGTATATTACACAGCTGCTATGCATGAATTGATATGATATAAATGGAGCTTGTGAGGCTTTAAAACGAATCAAGCAGCTAGAAGCTTCTAAGTTGGTCCAAGGACGCGGATTGAGCTGCACACGCTCCGAACTTGGATGGAAATTTCTGTTCCTTTGGACGAGCAGAGAATGAGAAAAGGGGGAAATTGAATTGTGAAGTGAAAGAAAATGAGACAAGTTTTGGTTTTTTAATCAATATATATGTATACAGATTACAAAATGACAATTGAGTAACGTTACTTGTATACTTAGACTTTGTACACTTCGACGACACACGTAGTATTTGGTTAATGCTGTTTTAATACAGAAATGATTTTTTGACACAGAAAATTTGACAACATACATACACCGTATGAACAAAGTGTAATCATCTTGGCGGCACTATACCTGATTTGATGCAAGATTGTTCATACGTTTTTTTTTTTAATTTAAATTTTTTTTGTAAATAAATTTTTTGATTAAGTATGTGTCAATATCTGGTAAACGGGGTACAAATATCTGGTGAATGCCTTCAAATATGTGGTGAATGCTCATACTAAAACCAAGTTTTGGATGCCTTAGATTATCTGGTGAACGTAGTTCAATTATCTGGTGAATGCCTTCAAATATGTGGTGAATGCTCATACTAAAACCAAGTTTTGGATGCCTTAGAGTATCTGGTGAACGTAGTTCAATTATCTGGTGAATGCCTTCGAATATCTGGTGAATGCCCATACTAAAACCGAGTTTTGGATGCCTTAGATTATCTGGTGAACGTAGTTCACTTATCTGGTGAACGTAGTTCACTTATCTGGTGAATGCTTTCGAATATGTGGTGAATGTCTATACTAAATTAGCTTGTGGATGCCTTAGATTATCTGGTGAACGTAGTTCAATTATCTGGTGAATACCTTCAAATATGTGGTGAATGCCCATACTTAATCAAAAAATTTATTTACAAAAAAAATTTAAATTTAAAAAAAAAAAAAAAAAAAGCTAAAAGTGCTCAAGATACAGTCTGCATTCTGATCTTGCATTTGTGCGGCACTGTTCATACGATGTATGTATGTTGTCCGGCATTTTGTGTCAAAATAGCAAACCTGGTTTTAATATGTGCTTAATTATGTTCAGTGGATGGTTAATAGATGTAACAATATGTCATAACTCATTAACCAACCACCACTAAACGTAATTAACCACATATTTGAACCGTATTAACCATGATTTTCTGGAGTTCAAATATACATAATGTAACACCCTCTTGAATATTACCTCCTAATCACATGTGGGGGTAAATTTTTATTTTATTTTTCTTTTCTACGGAGTACTTACAAAAATAGTGCATACAACACAAAAGTAAAATCATACCATGCTTAATAACACACAAAAACTAGGTTTATTTATAAATCAAGACACTTCAACATATAAACTTTCATGAAATAATCTTTCGTACTGAAATTTATAAAATCATTACAAGGCTCTTCAAAACCACCTATAACGACTTTCTCAAAACATCCGTCCCAAAGGAAACATCCTAAGTTGGTCTTTCTAAAAGACAACTACTGGAAAGAACTCTATAGTTATCACCATTACGATAATCACCCACCTTTATAAGGATTGGGATTTATATCCCCCAAGTGAGATTAGGAACTTGTCAGCATCCACCTGCTCTCGTGTACCAAGGTACAACAGCAAAGAACCGGGAAAACCTGATATATTGTAAGGGTGAGATACCAATATATGGATGAATTATGATGACTACATGCCTCAAACACATAGCAACAGATACAGATAAATATTCATATTCAACATAAAAATTCTCACAAATAAGAATATCAATCAATAATCATCGTTGTTTTTTTGAAAACATGGCACTTCTATATTCCATCATTCTATCCTAGTCTCCGGAGATCTCAACTTTCTTTTGAAAATGAGCTGATCAGGCTCGATTGCCACAAAAGCACAACGTCTTGAATACCTTATTCATTAAGATATCCAGAATAACAACGTCTCGAATACCTCGTGCACCAAGATATCCGGAATAACAATGTCTTGAATACCTCGTTTACCAAGATATCCGGAATAACAACGTCTCGAATACCTCGTTTATCAAGATATCCAGAATAACAGGCACGTCTGCCAAAAACAATGCATGTAAAACCTTTTATTTTTGCGGCTTTTCTTTGTGCCTCATTCTTTCCTTGTCGAGGCTCAAGGCTCACGACCTTCTAGTAATTTTTCAGTGTCTTAAAACTTTTATTGTCAACACGGGACGTTAAAGTCCGAGTGTCCGATCACAACAGTCCCAGACTCGTGCACCAGTCTAGAACTATGTGGTCGTAGAAAAACAATTTTTACCATTTTTACTCTGTTTTCCACATTTTATCACAACGTTAGTAGGACACACAATCCACAACAACGAATATAGGACACATGGTCCACAGCAACGTATATAGGACACACAGTCCACATCATCATATATAAAGGACACACAGTCCACAGCGTTGTGATACGGATCATAGATCCACATGCTTTAACTCTAGTAACCCGACGTCTCGGTTACTAGGTTCACTTTTCAATGTTATTTTTCGTTCAGTGAAAAACAAATCCAAAACCAAAATTTTTTCGTAACTTATTCAAGTTATCGGACATTTCCTTTTGAATAAAAATATTTTTTAATAAAAAAGACTTTTCTTTTGAAATACTTTTGTTTAAAACTTTGAGTTTTTAGAAAATTCATTTCTATTTCCATCAAAATCATTTTATTTTATAGTCTTCTTTTTCCTAAATACATTTGAAAACTTCCAAATGAATTCTTTTCAAGTTCCAAAATAAACTTTTGTTTTCTTCAAACATTTTCAAAGAAATTACTTTTCTTTTTGTGTAAAATCATTTAAATTTTCAATTGAATTTTCTTTATAAAAATTGTTTTTATTTTCTAACATTTTTACAAATCATTAAAATTATTTCACTTTCCTTTTTATCCAAACTTTGTTAAAAGAAATCTTTACTTATGATTTTCTTTGTAAATATTTTCTTAAAGCTTTTATCCTTATCATTTGAGCTCTAACCAATGGTTATTCTTCCATGTAACAACCTCAACACATATACAACAACTTCAACATATATAAGCAACATTCATCTTTTCATAAATCATCAACTAAGGCATGTAAAGCATCAAATATATTATCAACACATCAAGGACTCAAAATTTTTAACTAAACTGCCACAACAACACCAACATCAAGCAAATACATCAAAACAAACACACATGGCATATAGTCATCATAAATGATTATCCCTCGGGCTTTCTCCCCTTACCTGATTCGACGGGTAGAAAAAGTCTTAGTCTTCGTGTTGCTCAGAGCGAACTTCCTTTGCCCACCGCGTGTCGCGAGTCTAGGAATTAAGTGAATGACTTAAATTAAAACAACAAATCATCTAATCTTTCTAAGTATAGGTTTTTTGGCCATGGCTAGAAAAATGATGCTAGAGATGTCCAGTCCTTTACAAATTCTTGGATTACATTTTGTCCAAGATTTACTTTTATATATATATATATATATACACACACTTTAATCCTATATTTTTATATATTTACGTTAACACTTGTTTATAGTCCATTTTATACCAAGATCTTTACTTGATCATGTTAAAAGATATTATTTTTAAAATCATATTTTTCATTCAAAAATTATGACGAACTCTTTTATAAAAGCATTTTCAGAACAACAGTGGGTATAAATTGTGAATGATCACTCAAATGACCTTTAAAAATTTTGAAAATTTAATTGAAGGTACCCAACTCACATATAAATATATTGTAGTTGGTCTCATGTCAAAATTCAAAGGCATTAATTTATTAAAAATCACGCACTGCCTCTGATTGTACAGGATTTTTCAGAAATCCGAGTTCACCAACACGTAACTTTATGAAATTGTTTCTCTTTATATACATACGTAAAAATCTCAAATATTCAACAAAACTTTAGTTATACTTCTGTATTAACCCATAAAACTTTATAAAGAATTTAACTTTCAAAATCCCATATAAAATCATCGTGCAACCAATTATGTTCTTATTTTCGCAGACAGAGTTTGGTTCTACTTTGACAGGTGTTTTGACCCAGTAAATCTTATCCAAATACTTATATATTATACATCAAATTAAAGCCGCAGAAGTCTTCTTTCCAATTATTTATTTATTTATTTATTTAGAAACACGTTTTGTATAAAATGTTATGGGCTTACGAATAAATGTATATCATGCTGTCAGAATCACATTTTACCCATGTTTATCCACACCAAGTTATTATTTTCACTCTACCATCATCCACAAGCCATAAAATCAACATGCAAGGGTCCTAGACTCTCCAAAACATACAATATAAGGGAAATCATAAAATCACTCTATTTCTCTCATGCATGTAAAATTTTTAACAAAACATTCATTTTTCTACATATAGGGTTTCGACCACCCTATTAAAAATGTGTTTGGAGAAGTTTTTCACCACATGAAAACCAACAAGATTAGAGTAGATATGAGTAGGAGTTTATAAAAATTGGTTTTATGTCAAAAAGGTTTTTCTAAAGATTTTTAACTAGAACATGAACATGCAATATAAAGAAAAAAAGACATGCATGAACAAGTATCTGAGAAGATGAAATAGTATACCTTTGATGGAAAGAAGATGAGCAAGCTTAGATCCTTTCAAGTGTAGAATTGAAGAAGTGAGTGAGTTTGTGAGTAGAAAAAGCAAGTGTATGGGAGTGAGTGAGTTTGAGAGAGAATGGGGAAAATGAAAAATAAAGTGGGAAATGAGTATTTATAGAGAGGAAGGGGGGAGGGGGATGCATGCTGAGTGAGAGAAGGGAGAGGATTTTTCAAAAAAAAATCTTGAATTAAAAATACTTAATTTAATGTTAGATTAATAGGTATCTTGTAAAATTCATAAAAATGATTATATGCAATTAATGAAAGCACTATTCAATGAAAAGTCTTGTCAAATTTTCACGTCAACCCTTATCAAGTCTACACCTAATATATTTTAAATAAATTTTCTTTCGTTCTGGTTCCATCGAATTCCCGATTGTGAAAACCGATCGTATTTTCTTTGTAAATTTCTACCCAAAAAATAAATTTTGCAAATGAAAAATTTTAAAATCATGGAAATTGTTGCGATCGTGTTAGAAATTTTACAGTTTCATTTTACGAGTCGAAATTCATTTTCTAGGTCAGTAGAGCCTTACTGACAATGAAAACGCAAACCGTTTTCGTTTTAAATTTCAACCGAAATTTTCAATAGTAGCTTCCTACTATAAGGTTTATTAAAGTAATTTCTCAAATTTAAAATCTAAATATACTAAACATGCACACACATACATAAGCACGAATTATATAAAAACAGAAAAATCAGGGTGTTACATTACTACCCCACTAAAATTAAATTTCGTCCTCGAAATTTCGTGGCTCGAAACTAGACGGAAACTCTTAGTCCAAGGTTTCCCACATTTAACTCCTCCTCATGTGACAATCGTAACTTAATAATGAAGTTCACGTTTATCCTTCGTTCTACTTATCCTCCACATAAAATTGCTTATCCTCAACTCTTACTCTCCACTGTTAACAATTTGATTTTAATCTCCCACACATAAAGATTAAAACTTAATCTCCTCTTCCTTTAATACTAATCTATTAGAAAAAATTTCCTTCGGCCTCCTTAACTATTACTATTAACACCAAGATTTAAATGATTCTCACTTCACTTATGGCATACACATCAGTTCTCATCCAAAATTCTATGTCGTATTTTCAGTCGCTTCATTCCTCTTATTGCTAACTCTAGAACATAATTCATCCCTATGTCATTCAATTCTCCTTCATCCTTGAAATTTTATACCATTATATTATAGCCACTATTCATGACATTGAATCTTAGGTCCTTGACCGCGCTGTCGCCACGCGGCAAAAAGAACGAGCGATTATAAAATAATGCAGTATAGTGCGACAACTCGGATCGTCTCTCAAGGACTCCTTAGTTGTTGTTATTATTAACAGAAAATTAGTAAAAGTTAGAAATGGGGGTTTTGGATTTTGAAAACTAAATTAAGAAAACAAAACAATAAAAACAAAGCAGTTAAAGAAAATAGCAAATAGACAAAAGCGATTAACCTCATCGTTCTCAGTTTCCCACTATCATTGGTTCATGCAAATCCTAAGCAGATACTAATCCCCTCCCGGTTGTAGCAACAATTAACAAACGAAAACCGCTACTACAGATGTATGTTCCTATTCCCGAAATAACAAACGGGGTTAAGCTCTCATGAACAAATGAACATGAATGAACACACGCGAAATAACAAACGCGATTATATATAGGAACATTGCATCACCGAGATGAAACAATACCATACTATATATTCCTGAAATAACAAACAGAAACATACAGCATTGCATTGAAAAGAGAGAAGCAAATGATCATAGAATCACAAAACCTCAAGTGTTAACAGAAACCAATTACAGTAGATTAATCTAGGAGACTAATTCTCCATAACAAAAGAAAACAATAAACTAGGAAAAACAAAAGACTATCAAGTTCAGGAACTAGCCAAAACTGGCTAATTCTCCCCTCTCCTTCATTTCTGCCTAAGACTGCTTATATACACGTTTCTGGAGTCAGAGTACTCGCGAGGCGAAGCACTGCTCGCGAGGCGAATTATGCGAAAGGTCTGCAACTCTTTGTCTTCTCGCGAGGCGAGCACATCCTTCGCGAGGCGAACTCTTCAGCTTCCAACTGTTACGCCCGTGGCATTCAACACGCCCAAACCGTGATGGCTTCTGATCTTCCAATACTCGCGAGGCGAAGGAATGCTCGCGAGGCGAACGCTTCAACTTCAGAATTGCCACGGCTGTGATCTTTAACACGGGCAAGCCGTGATCGTCTCTGACTTTTTCATGGTTGCAATACTCGCGGGGCGAGAGATTATTCGCGGGGCGAGCGGCTCCAGATTTATTACTTTTTATTAACCTGAAAATAGAAAATAAAAGTAAATAATTATTCAACTCTAAAACAACTAAATTAACTTAAAAACAATTTACAGACTCAAAATATTACTTAAGGACAATAAAGTCTAATTTGGGTGAAAATGATATAAAATAAGCACAAAGCCAAGGTCTTTACTAGTTATAAAACCAGTCAAACAGAGGCTCATCAAAATACCCCAAACTTAAACTTTGCTTGTCCCCAAGCAAACTACACTCAAAAACTTAAAAAGACTCAAGACCTGGCAAAACATGGCAAGCTTAAGAATTCAATCAACTTTCCATAGATTTCAAGCAATTTTTCAAAAGAATTTTTCTTTCAATGTTCCCCCCTTACAAGCAAAACAATCCAATCCCCACATTCATTTATTCTAAACAATTGAGAATTTCATTATTCAGACAATCAGAAATCTAAGCTGGGGATCCAAGTCACACACAAGAGGGAGATCACCAAAATCAAACAACTGCCTTCCTCACAAGGGAAATTTGTGTTCACTCATCACTCAATTTTTTGTCAGGCAATCAACAATTCACTCAATTTCACTTTTAAGAGCACTTCCCATAAATTTGATTTTCATCTCAAAATGGTTCCCACAGAAAACATGCAAGCAACATCAAAAGGTCTTTTATGGGTTGTAATGGGGCCTGGCTAAGGGTAGGATATACAAAGGAACTAGGCTGAAGACCCTAGGAACTAAGAGAGCATGAACATTATTTACACTTTGAAATTCACTCAAGTTCCTTTCTTAATTTTCTTTATGCCTTGGGTGGCTACAGCCTCTTTATTCCTTTTTGGCATTTTTGCACTTTTATTTTTTTGTTTGTTTTTCTTTTCTTTTCTTTTCTTTTTTTTTTTTTTCTTAATTTTTTTTTTCTATTTTTATTTTTTTCTTTTTCCCAATCCCAAACAACACATTGCACCGGGTAGCCACCCCAAACTTAATTTCTTGCACCCATTCTAAGATTACATGCTCTCCTAATCCTAAGATCGGGTTAACATGGTTTTCCAGATTTTTGGGCTTATAACATTAGGTTATTAAGAATTAACAGGCTAATAGGCTCAAAAGGGCTAACTAGGGAACATGCAATAGGAATTAGTTTATTCAGGCCAAGTAGCTATTTACAAAAAAAACTGCCTAAATCATTTGCTACACACATATAATCATGCAAACCAAAAAGAGATTCAATCAAATCCAGGGAAGTGCAACTTGAAAGTGATTTTCACACAGTTTAAAACATGTTGGAGGCTCAAAACCTCACCTGGACATTCATGCAAATTGTTTGAAAGAGATTCTATCCCTAGTGTGTGCTTCCTATCACCCCAAACTTATCATAAATCATGCCATCATAATAAAATCTCAAAGTTCAGTTTTCAATCATATGGGGATCAATTTTCAAAAATTTTCCAAATCCTAGGGGGAAAACAGTCAACACATATTATGCCATCAATCTATGCAAAACCAATAAAATCCATCAAACTTGCCCATACCAGACTCAACACAACTCCTGAGCTTCTCAAATTATTCAGGAGCTTTATTGGAAAAAAAAAACAGAAATAAAGCAAAGAAAAAGAAAATTAAAAGAGATAAGGGTTAAGAAAAACTCATTGAGGGGCGGTTCCACCGGGATCCCACTGTCTGTAACATAAGTCCCACATGGTAGCCAAAGGACTTAAATTCATTCCAAGCCTCCCTAACTTGCAGCTTTGATGCGGAGGTGAGCACTTGAATATTATAATAACTCCACCCAGTGCGGCGGACTTCTCACTACCTCTGGGGTCACAGATGACCTCTTTCTCAATAAAATCTCCCCAATAGAATCGGGGTTCAACCGCTTGGACTGGACATGGTGCAAAATCCAAGGGTTTAAACTCCATCACTGGTTCCTCAGGGGGAGGTGGCAAATAGTTAGTTGGGGTTACTGGTGCTGCTTCCTTTTCTGCAATGTCTTCATCCACTGCATTAACAAATTTTTCACCTGCTATACACGCAGAAATTTCAGCACACACCAAACAAAGGTTAGAGTTAGTACATATATTACAAGAAAATGAATCAGAAAAATCTACAATGTCTGGAAATTCTTCAATTAATTCATCCACCCCATTACTCTCAACACATTCAATTGTTTTACTTGAATCATCTACTCCCAAAGGATCTTCTTTATCTTCAGGCACGGGGGAGCAGCTGCCCTCTTGATCCTCCTGATCTAAGTTTCTAAACAGAACAAACCCGCAAAACGATCCGCATTTTCTATTTTTCCTGAAAAGTATAAACCTCAGTAAAACATTCAACACACAAAGCGGTTCCATCACAATAACAAGCATTAGGATCGGGGATTCAACACATAAATCATCATCAACGAAACATTATCGGAATCATAATCGAAGTATTTTCAAAAATAACCGGTGACTCGCACGATCTTCCAGGGGCTGTGGAGGTAGCATCGCAGCCGAGTTGGCGGTAACTTGATCAATTAGAGCCCACAATTTCGAGATTCAGCTTGGCTCCTCTGGTACTCAGCCTCCATCTTCTGTTGAAATTCCTCTATCATCCGTTGAGTTTGCTCGGCCATTTGTTGCCTCAGTCCTTCCATATTTGCACTTATCTGTGCAGTCATCTGTTTACACAAGTCCTCTAGGGAAGGTTCGGAAGGTGTAGAGGTGGTCACTTGGGTAGGATAGTATGGTGGTGGCTCACTAAAATTAGGATAATACATGCAAGGTTGCTCATAATAAACATTAGGCAAATATCCAAACATGTAATTATCCATGGCAATCAAACAACCAGACAAAGCAGTCAAAACTAATTAGAAAAGAATTTTTTTTTTTTTTTAAATGTAACTTTCTGCTAATAACAACAAACAAGAGTCCCCGGCAATGGCGCCAATTTTTTACCGCGTTGTCGCCACGCGGCAAAAAGAACGAGCGATTATAAAATAATGCAGTATAGTGCGACAACTCGGATCGTCTCTCAAGAACTCCTTAGTTGTTGTTATTATTAACAGAAAATTAGTAAAAGTTAGAAATGGGGGTTTTGGATTTTGAAAACTAAATTAAGAAAACAAAACAATAAAAACAAAGCAGTTAAAGAAAATAGCAAATAGACAAAAGCGATTAACCTACTGTTCTCAGTTTCCCACTATCATTGGTTCATGCAAATCCTAAGCAGATACTAATCCCCTCCCGGTTGTAGCAACAATTAACAAACGAAAACCGCTACTACAGATGTATGTTCCTATTCCCGAAATAACAAACGGGGTTAAGCTCTCATGAACAAACGAACATGAATGAACACACGCGAAATAACAAACGCGATTATATATAGGAACATTGCATCACCGAGATGAAACAATACCATACTATATATTCCTGAAATAACAAACAGAAACATACATCATTGCATTGAAAAGAGAGAAGCAAATGATCATAGAATCACAAAACCTCAAGTGTTAACAGAAACCAATTACAGTAGATTAATCTAGGAGACTAATTCTCCATAACAAAAGAAAACAATAAACTAGGAAAAACAAAAGACTATCAAGTTCAGGAACTAGTCAAAACTGGCTAATTCTCCCCTCTCCTTCATTTCTGCCTAAGACTGCTTATATACACGTTTCTGGAGTCAGAGTACTCGCGAGGCGAAGCACTGCTCGCGAGGCGAATTATGCGAAAGGTCTGCAACTCTTTGTCTTCTCGCGAGGCGAGCACATCCTTCGCGAGGCGAACTCTTCAGCTTCCAACTGTTACGCCCGTGGCATTCAACACGCCCAAACCGTGATGGCTTCTGATCTTCCAATACTCGCGAGGCGAAGGAATGCTCGCGAGGCGAACGCTTCAACTTCAGAATTGCCACGGCTGTGATCTTTAACACGGGCAAGCCGTGATCGTCTCTGACTTTTTCATGGTTGCAATACTCGCGGGGCGAGAGATTATTCGCGGGGCGAGCGGCTCCAGATTTATTACTTTTTATTAACCTGAAAATAGAAAATAAAAGTAAATAATTATTCAACTCTAAAACAACTAAATTAACTTAAAAACAATTTACAGACTCAAAATATTACTTAAGGACAATAAAGTCTAATTTGGGTGAAAATGATATAAAATAAGCACAAAGCCAAGGTCTTTACTAGTTATAAAACCAGTCAAACAGAGGCTCATCAGTCCTCCCATATGAAGAACAAGATTACAACTTAATCACTTATATTTTTAATCACCGATCCATTAGAAACTGCTTTCTCACATCTAATTCTCATATTTAACACCAAGGTCAAAACTTATCTTTACTACAACATACATCAACTTTCTACTCAAAGTATATCATTATAATCTTAATCCCTCAGAACGTAGTCTACTTTTCCAAGTTATACCAAAAATCACATATTTCAAGAGTCCAATCAATCATCGTAATATTTCTTAAGACAGAGTGAAATAAAAAAGGAACCATCGTTGGATAGGATTATCTAACTCATCAATTCTTGAACTCCTTCAGAAACTTAGTTTCTTTTAATCTATTCCATCATATCATAATCATACATTTCAATCTTAAGGATCATGATCACACTCCTCCATGCAACTCATTAACCAACCACTACACGTAATTAACCACACATTTGAACTGCATTAACAGATATCGCGGGTGTCGCTTAGGTGTCCAAAATTCAGGTGTACAAATAACATTACTTATGACAATTATATTTATTATTTTACGTAGTTAGAATTATCTGCTTTTAATTATTTATCTGCATTTAATTATTATCGTATTTTATTGCATGTCATAAATTGTGCTATTTGCTATATTATTGGCATGAAATTATTATTGATGTTGATTGTGGATTGAAAAGCCTGACAGTGGTCAGTGGTCAATTAATTATGAGGTTAAAAGTGTAAAAAAGCTTTTTATGAAATAATGAGTTTTAATTAATGGAAAATAGTAATATAATATTACATAATTATTTGATTGGTTAAAAATGGGGATTAGTTAAAAATAACATTATTTTAATGATTTAACGGTGTAAGAGTGTTTTTTGAGTCAGTGAGGATGTAACCGTGAAAATATTTTAGTAATGCTAATTTATACGTAAGAAATTTCTAAATATTAGAAAATGTTATTATAAAAAAATAAGTTTCAAAAATAATTTTATTATGGTGTTGGGAAAATTATTTTACTAGAAAAGCCAAAATATGACTTAACAACGTTTTAAAAACATCAAGCAACAGACAATTCTGACAATATTTACACAAGTATTCTTAAAAAAATAGTAATATTAGTTAAAACACAGAATTAGTCTCAAAATGATATTTTCTTGGAGCTAAGGTTCAAAATATAGACTTTTGAAAGAAAATGATTTAAGTGATTTTGATGATTTTATAAAACGCATTTCCAACGTAAATGGATTTTCTGTAAAGTAGATTTATACAATTGTGTTATTTCCAACAACTTGGATAAGTTGAGGAAATTTTATTTTTGATTTGTGTTTCAGAGAACGAAAATGATTTTAAAGATGAAAAACGAACCTAGAGGCCGAGACGTCGGGGTTCTATTGTTCTATGGTATGGACAGTGTGTCCTAAAGGTGAAGTTATGAATTATATGTCCTATAAAACGTTGTATTAATTTTTGTGCGCTAAAATCTATGTATCTACTGCATCGGTCTAGATTTCGTGATTTGCACATTTGGACTTGGAGTCTATTTTATTGGAATGGTTGATAAGCTTAAATGTTTAAACGTTGGAATGGTCGTGAGCCTTTGAGCTTCGACAAGGAAAGAATGAACAAAAAAAATGACGTGAACAAAACATTTTACATGCACTTTTGGGGCAGACGTGACTATGCATTGGACTTGAATTCTTGATGGCAAGTATTCATGACGTTACATCATTGTGCCTTGATGGACAATGAAACCATATACTATAAATAGTAACCACCGTGCCTCGTTGTGGACAGTGCTATGTTTAAATCCGGTATGCCTTGTTTGGCAAAGAGAGCTTGATCAGCTTATTTATTTGGTGAGTGAATCTCCGGGGGATTAGGTACAAAATTTAGATGATGAATATTGAAGTGTCATTGTTTTTAAAACGACGACGACTGTCGGGTATGAAACCCTTTGATAAATAAATTGTTCATTTTTTAATATACATGTTAAATGATTTGAGTGTCGTGCATATGGTTATCATTTTAAAATCCATATATTGGTTCTCACCCTTGAGAATTTTATTGTTGGTTCCTCTTCGGTATGGCGTATATTTCTATCTGAGTATAGATGGACCCAGAGATACTGTTGACACACACGGGGATTCGTTCCCTCCTTTTTGAGGATACATAGAACGTAGGCACTTGGGTGATTAACCCGGGAGCCCACAATGCGACATATATCGGGGCTATATGTACTTTAGAGGGCACTATAGTGACCAGACCGCGGAGAGAACATCGTTCGGTAGAGACCATAGAGGTATCCCTACCTCTGATGTGGTTCCTACTGCAGCATTTGGTTGATCAGGGAGAGCTCGATGTCATCCCTCATATTGCACAGTCCTTGAATGAGGCAACACCGGTATCACCTCCAGAGCGGATGGTTATAGATCCGGAGGAGTTTGTTAAGGACGAGCCAGAGTACATTCCTCTTGACAATGACGACGATTCACCAGATGAGGGAGTATTCGGGTCTTCATCAGACTCTTCTACTGTGAGTGGGAATGATCATCCTGGTCTTCCCAATGGGTATCATTAGGTATGACCAGGTGTAGGAGGATTCCATTTTTGAGGTAGTGACTTCGCCAGTCTACTCTTGGCTACCGAGAGCCATGTTTTGTTATATGGTCATAGACAGTTTGCTACGTGTCAGTATGTTTTTATTTTCTTACTTTGTTATGTTGAGAATGACCTGTTATAATAAATGCCCTGTATAGTTATATAGTTTGTACAACACTGTTGATGTATATGATGATGTGTGTGTGTGTGTGTGTGTGTGTGTGTGTTATGTTTGACTATGCTGTTGTATGTCAAATTAAAAAGAAAAAAGAATTATCACCTTTTTTGTCTTAAGAAAAGTAATATAAAATATCATTTTCCGAAAGTAACCGGCATAATTAAAGTTTATTTTTCCGCAACGTGTTACTATGTGATGACCCGAGAAGGGGTGTCGCATTTGTGGTATCAGTGCTGGTCGAATCTTTTGGGAATCTTCGACGAATAGGTTTGTTGTGTTAATGTTGTGTGTTCTCTGATTAAGATTTGTTTGAAAAATACTTCTTAGAAGTAATGTCTATTAATAAGTAAGTAAACGTGTCATTTTCTGGTTGTGGTCTAACTTATTTGGTCTTGTAGGTCAGTTATGGAACTGGAACTGGAAGGTGGACATGGATGTGGACGTGGGCGAGGACATGGACACGGTCGGGGAAGGGATCATGGAGGTGGTCCCTTGGGTGGTTGTGGCAATGTGAATGAGGACTACGATGGTGGAGTAGATTATACTGCTCAAGCAATGGATAACATTGCGGCTGCTATTGCTATGCAAACAGCTGCTATGGCAGCTTAGACTCAGCAAGCGACAGAAGGTAGAGGTCTGACTACATTCCGACGTCAGAATCCTTCACAGTTTCATAGGGATGCTGAACCGGAGAAAGCGGACTCATGGATCCAAGAATTAGAGAAGATCTTTGAACTCATTCTTACCCCAGAAGGAGTTAAGGTCTCTTATGCAACGTTCTTACTGGTAGGAGAGGTGGAGTACTGGTAGAGAGGTGCCCGACAACTGTTGGAAGCTGATCATCATGAAATTACTTGGGATGTGTTCAAAAACACAATTTTGAACAAGTATTTTCCGGAGAGTGTTAGAATCGAAAAAGAACAAGAATTTTTGCGGTTATACCAGAGATATCTGACTGTTGGGGAGTATGCGGCGAAGTTTGAATCATTCGCCAAATATTTCCATTTATTTCAAGCACAACCAAATGAAAGCTGGAAATGTGAGAGATTTGAAGCAGGTCTGAGGTTCGAGATTAAAGAATCTGTACTACCACTAAAACTCAGGAATTTTCAAGCTCTAGTCGAGATGAGCAGGAAGATAGAGCATATGAGGAAGGGAAGAGACAATAGAGGGAATGCTGGAGGACCTTCTCAATCCAAGAACCAATATCAGAACCAAAACCAGAGTCAGAAGGGGAAACGGGATCAGAGGAAACCTTATTTCCGACCACTAGGAAATAATCAAAGTCAGCAACAATATCGTCCGAATGTTTCTGCAACCGGAAGTGGAGGCCAAATGAATCAAAATCAAGACCAAGTTAGAAAATGTTTTAAGTGTGGGGATCCAAACCATATGGCGGATAAGTGTCCAATCAGTGGAGTCAAATGTTTCAACTGCAATCATTGGGGACATTTCGCTAGGGATTGCACTGCACCAAAACGTGGATCTGCGGTCAACAACACCAGGACCAATAAACCGACGGTGAAGGGGAGAGTTCACACTTTGAGTGGTGCTAAAGCTTCGAACTCCGATGATCTCATACAGGGTGATTATGACATTGATGGTAATCACTTAACTGTACTTTACGATTTAGGTGCGGCGCATTTATTTATTTTGATGGATTGTGTGAAACTGTTGAAATTGTCTATTTCTTCATTACCATATGATCTAATTGTTTTAACTCCAACTGCTAGGCCAGTTACTGTCAATTCTATATGCTTGAATTGTCCTATTATTATTCAGGATAGACATTTTCTTGTTGATCTGATCTGCTTGCCTTTAATACAGTTAGATGTAATTTTAGGCATGGATTAGTTATCTTCCAACCATATTCTTATAGACTGTGCCAACAAAACCTTAATTTTTCCTAAGGATGAGATTTCTGGATTTTTGTCTGCTAATCAAGTAAAAGCTTCTTTGAAAGAGGGAGCTCAAGGATACATGTTACTGTTTTCCTTAGACGTTAAGAATGAGTTAGACTTACAGTTCATACCTGTCATCAATGAGTTTCTTGAAGTTTTTCTTGAAGATGTACCTGGACTACCGCCTGTTCGGGACATAGAGTTCGCAATTGATCTGGTACCAGGAACTCGACCGATATCCATGGCACCATATCGTATGTCGCCATCAGAGCTAGAGGACTTGAAAGAGCAATTGGTGGAACTGATGAGAAAAGAATTTATTAGACCCAGTGTGTCACCATGGGGAGCTCCAGTTTTACTGGTACGGAAGAAAGACAGAACTTCTCGTTTATGCGTAGATTTTCGTCAGTTGAAGAAAGTGACGATCAAGAACAAGTATCCGCTTCCGAGGACATACGACTTGATGGATGAGTTACGTGGAGCGACTATTTTCTCAAAGATAGACTTGCGATCGGGCTATCATCAAATTCATGTGAAGGAAGAGGATATCCCGAAAACAACATTTCGAACATGCTATGGGCATTATGAGTATCTTGTGATGCCATTTGGAGTAACTAATGCTCCTGCGATATTCGTGGATTACATGAATAGGATTTTTCGTCCTTATTTAGATCATTTTGTCGTTGTCTTTATAGATGACATTCTAATTTATTCTCCCAGTGAAGAAAAGCATGTTGAACATCTCAGTGTAGTTCTTCAACTTTTAAAGGAGAAACAGTTATACGCAAAACCCGAAAAGTGCGAATTTTGGTTAGATCAAGTTCAAATTTTAGGACACATTATCTTAAATGAAGGAATCGCGATTGATCCATCAAAAGTTGAAGCTGTTTTAAAATGGGAAAGACCAAAGACGGTAACAGAAATCCATAGTTTCGTGGGCTTAGCTGGATACTATAGGAGATTCATCGAAGGATTTTTCAAAATAGTAGGACCTCTTACCCAATTAACTCGGAAGGACCAAGCATTTACATGGACCGAAGCGTGTGAAGAAAGTTTCCAGAAGTTAAAGAGAAGGTTGACTACGTCAGCTACGTTAGTATTACCTGATCCTAAGGAGCCTTTTGAGGTATACTGTGATGCTTCGCATCAGGGGTTAGGTTGTGTACCAATGCAAAACCGGAAAGTTGTAACTTATGCTTCAAGGCAATTGAAGATTCACGAGAGGAATTACCCTACTCATGACTTGGAATTAGCAGCGGTGGTTTTTGCCTTAAAGACCTGGAGACATTTTTTGTATGGAGCGGCGTTTAACGTTTTTAGTGATCATAAAAGTTTAAAATACCTTTTTGATCAAAAGGAGCTTAACATGCGGCAGAGACGCTGGTTGGAAATTTTGAAGGATTACGATTTTCAACTCCAGTATCACCCTGGGAAAGCAAATGTAGTAGCGGATGCCTTGAGTAGAAAATCAATGCATGTGTCTACCATGATGGTTAAGGAACAAGAATTGTTAGAACAATTCCGTGATATGCGGTTAAGAGTTGAGATGTCACTAGGAAAGCTTTGTTTAGGTATGATTACGGTTTCCAATAAATTGATGGAACATATACAAGATAAACAAGAAAGTGTCAGTACCTACAAGGAGAAAGGGAATTAGTGCGAAAAGGAGCGGTATTAGAATTCAAAGAAGGAACAAATGGAATTTTAAGGTTCGGTGAAAGGATTCGTGTACCTGACAATGTCAAACTTAGAAAGTTAATTTTGGAGGAACCTCACAAGAGTAAATTGAGTTTACATCCGGGAGCCACTAAGATGTTTCAAGATCTCAAGCAGCTATATTGGTGGTATGGGATGAAGAGAGACATAATGGAATATGTAGCTTCATGTTTAGTCTGTCAAAAGGCTAAAATTGAACATCAAAGACCAGCTGGAATACTACAATCCTTGGACATTCCATAATGGAAATGGGATGGTATTGCGATGGATTTTGTAACAAGTTTGCCAAGGACTCGAAAGGGGCATTATGCCATATGGGTAATAATTGATCGATTTACCAAGTCGGCTCACTTTTTGCCCATCAACATAAAGTATTCAATGGAGAGATTAACTCGGTTATATATTGGAGAAATTGTCAGATTACATGGGGTACCTTCGAGTATTATTTTGGATCGTGATCCGAGATTTACGTCAAGGTTTTGGCAAAGTTTACAAGTGTCACTGGGAACGAAACTCGGATTGAGTTCAGCTTATCATCCACAAACGGATGGACAATCAGAGAGGAAAATCCAGTCACTAGAAGATTTGTTGAGAGCTTGTGTGTTGGAACATACTGGGAGTTGGGATGAATTTCTACCATTGATAGAATTCAACTATGATAACAGTTTCCACTCAAGCATAGGAATGACACCCTATGAAGCTTTATATGGTCGACGGTGTAAAACACCTCTATGTTGGTACCAAGAAGGTGAAAGTCTATTGTTAGGACCAGATATCGTGAAACAGACAACTGAAAAGGTAAAGATGATTTAGGAGAAAATGCGGACAACTCAAAGTCGACAGAAAAGTTATGCAGACAAAAGGCGACAACCTCTTGAGTTTGAGGAAGGCGACCATGAGTTTTTGAAAGTCATGCCTACGACTGGGGTTGGCAGGGTAATTAAATCCAGAAAACTCACCCCTAAATTCATTGGACCTTACCAAATTCTTCGTCGTGTGGGTCCAGTAGCCTATAAAATTTATTTGCCACAATTTCTTTCCAATCTTCATGATGTTTTCCATGTTTCACAACTGAGGAAGTATATTCCTGATCCATCTCATGTAATCGAACCCAATGTTGTACAATTAAAAGAGAACTTGTCTTATGAAACTACACCTGTACGAATTGCGAACAAGAGGATTAACCAGCTTAGGGACAAATTTCCTTGGTCAAGGTTATTTGGGATAATACAACTGGAGAAGCAACGTGGGAAGTTGAGGACAAAATGAGATTACAATATCCCTATCTTTTTAAAGGTACGTAATTTCGAGGACGAAATTTTTTTAGTGCGGTGGTATTGTAACAACCCGTTTTTCACTGTTTTAATATCGGTAAAATAAACAACAATGTTTATATTTTTATTTTAAAACTTAGAAAATGATTTTGGGTAAACCAAAATCATATCCATACTCTACTTTACCGTAGTGAGTTACGATTAAATTTTGGGTCAAAAATTCAGACGAAATCCAGTCTGCGTTTTAATGACAGTAAAAATTTTACTGCTCAAATGACCTAATTTTGACTCGTGAAAGAAATACTAAGGGTTTTTATGGAGTTTCCAACGACTTTGTGTACTTTAAAATTTTTCTCTAAAAAAAGTGAAATAATATAAATTATGCGGGTGTTATACGAAATCGGACGAACGACGGAGCTGAATACGGGATTTCCGGGACCCGCTAAGGGATAAATCACATGTCATTCCAAGTTGACTCGCAAGGGTTGAGTCATGAGAGTGACTCATGATGTAGACTCCGGCAAGTGTACCGGATTCGTCGTCAAGTAATAAAAAGATCGATCCCACAAAGACCGTGATCTTAAATGACAATTAATTATTAAATCAATTAAACTGGACTATATAAAAAAGGATTTGGAAAAGATTTGATTTTTGTAATAAGAATAAACTAGAAAATCAGATATTTGAGAACGCAATCAATTAAAATAGGAAAGTAAATCAATTAGGGGTTTTTCAAATCAAAAGAGATTCCTAGGAATTGGGTTACCAACAAGATTGTTCATTTTACCAAATTGACTATCCCTTGTTAATTATCAAAATTGCTTTGAAGTTGAATTTATCCTCAATAAGTTAATGCTCCCTCTCGGGTTACAAAAACCGTGCCCAATTAAACCAACCCCTACTCTCGTGGTAAGTGAATTTAAATTGAACCCTTTAAGTTTTGTGACAATTCGTGAACCCTCGAAGGACCGCTTCTAACTCTCGTGATTTAAGTCCTAAGTTTGATTCCTATAGATCCGATACCTAAGTTCACCGCTAGGTTCCTCCTTAGAGTATCTACGACAAGCAAATAAATGGCCACCGAATTTACGAGTAATTAAAGCAATAGGAATCAAATCGAAAGCAAAATTGAAATTAACAAGAAACCAAATGTCAATTCGTCACCATAAACAAATCTTGGGCATAGCCCCAATCCCTAGAAATAAGACTACTACTCAAGCATTGCCATGTTCATAGCAAGCTTGATTAACAAAAGCATAAAAGAAAAACCTAAGAGAAGAGAAGAGAAGAAGAAGAAGAAGAAGAAGAAGAAGAAGAAGAAGAAGAAGAAGAAGAAGAAGAAGAAGAAGAGAAATCCTAATTTTGCCTAACGTAGCAGCCCAAAAAGTCCTCCTATTTTCGAGCCTAAGTGCTCTATTTATAGATTATGGTAACTTGAATCCCAAGAAATTACAAATTCAAATCAAATCAGTTTCTAAAAATCCAGATATTGCACGTCACGGCCGTGATGCATGTCACGGCCAGACCGTGACAGATTCTGACTTGGAATGGCTTTGCTGTTGGGTCTGTCACGGTCGTGACCACCATCACAGCCTAGTTCTGCCTGTGAGGGTCTATTTCAGTTGACATGTTACGGCCGTGATGGACATCACGACCTGGCCGTGACCAGCTCTGACTTTTCCATTCTTTCTTTCCAGCTCTACTCGATCATGACCGTGATGGCCATCACGGCTAGGCCGTGATCAGTTCTGTTTGTCTCATTTTCTTGCTTTTCAAGCTCCATCTTCATGCAAGCTCCATCATGGTTGATCCTGAGCATTTTAATCCTCAATTCCTGCACAACAACACCACAAAACCGCCTTACCCGTTCCAAGGTAAAAACTAACAAAAACCAAATTAAATATTCCTAAACTATATGAAAATGCATGCAAAATGTCAATGAAATATAAGGTGAAATCACACTCATCAACTCAGTCTTGTCATGATGGCTTTTGGAGGGAAATTACCATATTGTCCTTAAGTTGTCTTAATATCACAAAATTGCCATTTTGTAAGATTACAACCTTGTATGGCTTGGACCCTTTTGCCCCCAATATCCCACGGTCCAACCCACATTTGGAGCCCATTCCATTGCTATTTAAGCAATACTTCATCTTCTTCATGAAGGTTGTTCATCTTTTTCTCTTAAAACCTTAAGTTTCCATAGCCAATTTTGTGAAGGAACCACTTGATTCCTTGCTCATTTTCAGTCTTCAAGAGGTATACCATGCTCCTATCACTTAATTATCATTATGTTCTTCATTCATTTTTATGATTTGAAGCCATGATCACCATGTGTCATCTTAGGGTTTCCATGTTCAAAAATTCATAGAAAATCATAAAAAAATCCTATGATCATGAAACCAATTTCTATGATCCTATTATCATCTCTATATTTCAGATCTAAGAGTATGCATCAAACAAAAATTTCTTGCCCATTTATCTTGTCAAGGCCGAACCCTAGTTTGGTGTTGGGGGGAGGGGGGACTTTGTTCATTTTTTTTAGCTAATCATGTTTGATTCAATCATTTTTATTCATGTATGTCTTGAATCCATGATGTTGAATCAAAATAAAACCTCTAACCCATTATTTTCCTCATGGCCGAAAGTTGGTTCTTGAAAGGTTGGAGTATTTTATTTCAACCTTTGTATGTTAATCATTGATTTGGGGTTTCAAGTGATTAAAGATCATTAATCCAAGAGTTTACGGATTTTAGAAATTTTTTTCCAATTAATCACCTCATGGTCGAACCTTACCTATAGGAAAATAGGTGTTTTTAATTGTTTGATTGTTAATTTGTTGTTATGATTTGTTCAAGGATAACTATTATATCAGGTACGTTTGATACTGACGCACGGATTTGCGACGAAAATCAAAATCATAAGTAAAAGTTTCTAAGATTTAAGGGGAGTACCTGGGGGGGTTTTCCGATAGCTGTATGCAATTTGTTTGTGGTCTGTATAATTTGTTGGATGTATTTATTATTTTACGTAGTTAGAATTATTTGCTTTTACTTATTTATCTGCATTTAATTATTATCGTATTTTATTGCATCTCATAAATTGTGCTATTTGCTATATTATTGGCATGAAATTATTATTGATGTTGATTGTGGATTGAAAAGCCTGACAGTGGCCAGTGCTCAATTAATTACGAGGTTAAAAGTATTAAAAAGTTTTTTATGAAATAATGAGTTTTAATTAATGGAAAATAGTAATATAATATTAATTAATTATTTGATTGGTTAAAAATGGGGAATACTTAAAAATAACATTATTTTAATGATTTAACGGCGTAAGAGAGTTTTATGAGTCACAGTGAGGACGTAACCGTGAAAATATTTTAGTACTGCTAATTTATACGTAAGAAATTTCTAAATGTTAGAAAATGTTATTATAAAAAAATAAGTTTCAAAAATAATTTTATTATGGTGTTGGGAAAATTATTTTACTAGAAAAGCCAAAATATGACTTAACAACGTTTTAAAAACGCCAAGTGACAGACAATTCCGACAATATTTATAGAAGTATTCTTAAAAAAACAGTAATATTAGTTAAAACAGAGAATTAGTCTCAAAACGATATTTTCTTGGAGCTAAGGTTCAAAATATAGATTTTTGAAAGAAAATGATTTAAGTGATTTTGATGATTTTATAAAACGAATTTCCAATGTCAAAGGATTTTCTGTAAAGTAGATTTATACAACTGTGTTATTTCTAACAACTTTGATAAGTTGAGGAAATTTTATTTTTAATTTGTGTTTCACAGAACGAAAATGATTTTAAAGATGAAATACGAGCCTAGAGACCGAGACGCCGGTGTTCTATGGTATGGACAGTGTGTCTTAAAGGTGAAGCTTTGGATTATATGTCCTATAAAACATTATATTAATTTTTGTGCCCTAAAATCTACGTATCTACGACTGGTGCATCGATCTAGATTTCATGATTTGCACATTTGTACTTGGAGTCCGTTTTATTGGAATGGTTGATAAACTTAAATGTTTAAACGTTGGAATGGTCGTGAGCCTTTGAATTTCGACAAGGAAAGAATAAACACAAAGAAAATGACGTGAACAAAACGTTTTACATTCATTTTTGGGGCAGACGTGCCTATGCGTTGGACTTGAATTCTTGATGTCAAGTATACATGACGTTGCATCATTGTGCCTTGATGGACAATTAAACCATATACTATAAATAGTAACCACTGTGCCTCGTTGTGGACAGTGCTATGGTTTAAATCTGGTATGCCTTGTTTGGCAAAGAGAGCTTGATCAGCTCATTTATTTGGTGAGTGAATCTCCGAGAGATTAAGTACAAAATTTAGATGATGACTATTGAAGTGTCAGTGTTTTTAAAACGACGACGACTGTCGGGTATGAAACCCTTTGATAAATAAATTGTTCATTTTTTAATATACATGTTAAATGATGTTTGAGTGTCGTGCATATGGTTATCGTTTTAAAATCCATATACTGGTTCTCACCCTTGAGCGTTTTATTGTTGGTTCCTCTTTTGTATGGCGTATATTTCTATTTGAGTATAGATGGCCCGGAGATACCATTGGCACACAAGGGGATTCGTTCCCTCTGTTTTGAGGACGCATAGAACGTAGGCGCTTGGGTGATTAACCCGGGAGCCCACAATGCGACATATATCGGAGCTATACGTACTTTAGAGGGCACTATAGCGACCAGACCGCAGAGAGAACATTGTTCGGTAGAGACCATAGAGGTATCCCTACCTCCGATGTGGTTCCTACTACAGCATTTGGTTGATCAGGGAGAGCTCGATGTCATCCCTCATATTGCACAGCCCTTGAATGAGGCAGCACCGCATCACCTCCAGAGCAGATGGTTATAGATCCTGAGGAGGATCCGGAGGAGTTTGTTGAGGACGAGCCAGAGTACATTCCTCTTGACAACGACGACGATTCACCAAATGAGGGAGTAGTCGAGTCTTCATCGGACTCTTCTACTGTGAGTGGGAATGATCATCCTGGTCTTCCCAATGGGTATCATTAGGTATGACCAGGTGTAGGAGGATTCCATTTTTGAGGTAGTGACTTCGTCAGTCTACTCTTGGCTACTAAGAGCCATGTTTTGTTATATGGTCATAGATGGTTCGCTACGTGTCAGTGTGTTTTTATTTTTTGTACTTTGTTGTGTTGAGAATGATCTGTTATAATAAAGGCCATGTATAGTTATATAATTTGTACAAAACTGTTGATGCATATGATATATATATATATATATATATATATATATATATTATGTTATGTTTGACTATGTTGTTGTATGTTGTTGTATATCAAATTAAGAAGAAAAAAAAAATTTATCACCATTTTTGTCTTAAGAAAAGTATTATAAAATATTATTTTTCGAAAGCAACCAGCATAATTAAAGTTTATTTTTCAATAACGTGTTACTATGTGATGACTCAAGAAGGGATGTCGTAAGGGACATTATTGTCCAATAAAATATGACTCATTCTCATTATCTCTCTTCTACTACATCTATTTTCATCAATTTTAGGTAGAATTGCTTTTGAGATGTAGAGGCTACAAATAGTTGCTTCATTATAAATGTGCTTTTGGGAGCTACCAACTTGATTCCAAACATGCACTTAGAAGTTAGAAATTGTAGCTTCTTAAAAAAGCACAAAAATATGTTTTTTCATTGCTTTTGATTTTTTTTTCCTTTCAAAAACCCATCCAACCACTCATATTTATTTATTTTTTTGTAAAAGTAATAATTTTATGAGTTTAACTTTGATACATAGTTAGTAACTTAGTATAAGTTTTTTTCGTTGTAATTAACATCCAACAAGCACATACCCCACCACCTCCTTCCTCACAAGGGGTTCTGCTTGACCATGCATCGTAGCTACAATATTCATTGCTTGGTACCTTAAATTGCCTATTTACTTAACTGTGAAAGGATGTAAAGTAGGGATAGCAAAATGATCCATTTGTCCACCATTCATCCAGTCCATCCATGAGAAAATCCATCCAATCCATCCATTTATAAAAAAAAAAATATAAATGGATTGGATTGGATGGATTGGATTATTTTTTTAGTGGATGGTTTATGATCCATCCAATATATTTTAAAATCCATTGGACCAACAATCAAAAATATAATGGATCAACTTTTATTCATTCCAAAACACATTTATTTTTTTCATATTATTTTTCACCAAATAAAAAAAACTCCATTTGTAACAAAAAAACACTCCATCTAATTTTCTCTTATGTTCCCTATTATTTTTTCTTCACTATTTTTTATTTTATTTATCTACTTTTTTTTTCTTCTTTTATTACATTAAGTATTAACTAATTAATTGTTCTCAAGCATCAATTGTAGTCCACGTTATCACGTACGTTTTTTTTTCGTTGCCTTTTTTTTGCTGAGAAACTTAAAAAAAGTATTAACTAATTGAAAGCACAGAAAGTCGTAACAAGTTTCGTAAAATAATCTCATGGAACGTTGTGGCAAAACAACCTCTGTAGATTCACATAATCAATAACTCCCATATAATAATAGAAAAATGGCTGTGATACAAAATGGTTGTGAGATTGAGTGGAGAGAGAGTAAAGATAGAGAGAGTAGGAAAAAAGGGAGAGAGAGGGAAAGGGTAGAGAGAGGAAGAAAGATGAGAGCGGGGGTGAAGGTGAGATAGAGATACTATTTTAATTTTTTACAAATTTTTTTATTTTTAAAAATATTTAATGGATAGATAAAAGAGATATAAAATTATTTAATTTCTTAAAATAAATTTTAGTGGATGGATTGGATATCTATCCATGAAAAGTTGTTAATGGATGGATCGGATGGATTTTATTTAATGGATCATGGTTGGATTGGATTTTTTTTATGGATTTTTAATGGATTAATGGATTGTTTTTAATCCATCCATTAAGATCCGAATAAAAATTTATCTGATCCATCCATTTGTCACCCTTAATGTAAAGTAATGGATCTTAGGTAGCAAGGAGAAACCCTTTTGCTCCTAAGATTCCCACTTCAAGTATCCCTATAGGTTGCTTCTGTAGCTGTGTTGCTGTTGCTTTTTGATCACTAATGTACAATGTGGATTCATCTAGGACATGCTATCTACCTTCAAGGCAAACTCTCAGGTGAACCCTGCTTGAAAATGTAAGCTCATTCCTCCTGTAATTTTCTAGCAGTCCAAAACCAAATTTCTCTAGATTGAACCAGTGAGAATGAACTGGCCTGTGGTCTAGCCACTTCTAAAAGAGAGGCAATGATAACCTTATCTTCCCAAGTACCTCATCTTAATTTTGTAGAGTGGTGTCATAACAAAGATTTGTCACTGCATGTAGCTAACTCCTTTTTTAGGGGAATTTTTTTTTATTTTTTACTTTTATTGTAATAATAAATAAGATGTATCAATAGTAAATAATATATTTATTTAAGATAAAAACTAACTTTTAAAAGTGTGACACTATATGATTCATAAATAGTGAAAATAAAAATATATCTATACAGTTAAGGGAGGAAAAAGATCTCTTCGTTTTCCATCTCTCCATTTCTATCCATTTCGAAAGTTTTAAGAAAATAAATATTATATATATATATATATATATATATATATATATATATATATAATATTTGTAATCCCTTCATATATTTATTATCTCAAAACTTTAGGAATCGACATCTCCATTTCTCATGTATATTGATGAATAAAACCCTAATTTTAGATTTAATCAAGCTATGATTAATTTCATTTCATCTTCTTACACAAATATAAAGTGATATATTTGTACCAAAAATTATTCTTAAATCATAGCCAAACACTTTCAAGGATGTGAGCCACACACTAGACAGTTCCATTACTTACCGTAGGAACATTTTGTCTCCCACAACGTTGGGCCACCAAAGATCCAACACTTTCTCTAGTTCCCTTCTCTCTCTCTGTCTCTCTCATATTAAAAAAGTTTCAAACTTGAATTACGTCGCATGCAGAGATTCCCTTTGTTACTTGGCTCGCGCTCCTACTAGAACCTCCCATTTCAATTCTTCAAATTAGGGTTTATCCAGGGTTTTAACACTATTCTAATTCAATTCATCACAATCCCAAAACCCCATTCTTCGTTCCAAACTTCAATATTTCAAATGGTTCGCTCCCATGGCGTTAGGATCCTTAATCGCCTTGCTCGTCGATCTCTCTGTGATGCCAAGGTTTCCACACACGTCTTTCTCTGACCCCACTTGATTCTTCGTCTAAACTTTTTTCCAGACAAATTTTCTATGAACTATGATTTATTTGTGGAAAATTTTCATTTTGCAGGGATATGAAGCAGTGTCCCAAAGGGGTTATAGGGCATTGAATTCAGGGCATTGCAATCCATCTTCAGTTATTGGAAGTTATACTCCAAATGGTAGATGTTAAATTAACGATTTTTTCATGATCATGACTATTTGGGAAACTAAGAAAAGTGTCTTTTTTTTTTGGTTAAAGTAACATTTTGGTCCCTACACTTGACACGAATTCTCGATTTGGTCCCTATACTTAAAAAATTCTCGATTTGGTCCCTATACATAAAGAAAGTCTCCATTTGGTCCCTATACGTTACCCATTTGGTCCCTATACGAGCAAAAAATTATCAAATCAGTCCCTAAAATTTTGTACGGCAGGGACCAAATGGAGACTTTCTTTATGTATAGGGACCAAATCGAGAATTTTTTAAGTACAGGGACCAAATCGAGAATTCGTGTCAAGTGTAGGGACCAAAATGTTACTTTAACCTTTTTTTTTTGTTTCAATTTGGTTTCTTTTTTTTATTTAAAAAATTTGTTTGTATAGTTCTGTTGGATAATTCAGTAAATTGCTAATGAATTGACTATTGGTCCATTTCTTGTGAATGTTGAATTAAATGTTTTTTTAAGGTTATACTTTTCTATTATCGTTTTTCTTACCTCTTCTCCCCTTACCCATTTGCAGTTGGAGATGGTGTTAATTTGAAGAATTGGTTGCTGTTGGGAGTGGTGAATACATATTGGGGGGCATCTAGATCAATTCATGGCTCGGGTATAAATTATTAAATTCTGTGTGACATGCATGACTTCCTTTTTATCCTTTCTGGAACCACAGGGCCCTGTGAAAAGCATTTGGAGCATTGCTTTTTGTTCTTTATCACTTGTATTTTTCGTACTGTTTTCCTTTGGTTACGATGACAAAAGGAACTTGAAGTTAATGCAATCATGCTACTATTATTTAATTGCTTCCCATTTCCCGTATGGCTTCTCTGTGCATACTTGTTTATTGTCCCTTGAATGTGAATGACTTATATTTTTTTCAACCAAACTCCTTTACAGCATCATTGGCAAGAGACTATTATGATGTTCTTGGTGTGAGTAAGAATGCAAGTTCTTCTGAAATAAAGAAAGCGTACTATGGGGTAGGTTTTTTTTTCCTAACCATTGTCCGTATACATGAATTTAGTACTGAAATATGCGTTTGTTTTTTTTTAAACTATTTGGCTCATTTCTTGGTTAAACTTTATCAAGTGTCTTATGTATGTTAAGGAAACAAATCATTTTCTTATTTTTTGCGAGCGGGTGCTGGGCCATTTCCCAAGCTCTGGGATGAGGAATATTTTCTTTATATCAAGTTACTTTCACATTTTGTTTAATGTACAATCACATCGCTTATCTGCATTTTATAATATGGAGATGTGTTTTATATGTTTCATTTGTCAGAATATACAATTTTGTATTATATTCATGTCTACGCATGTTCTATACTTCACAGTTGTGAAAATATTTCTGCCCCCTACCCTTTTCCTTTCTTTCTCCCTAGACATGAATTCTTCAAGCACGGCTGACTGGCATATGAATTTTCTTTCTAATATAATTCTGTACATTTCTTTTTTCTAATGCTTTTCAATTTCTCTCCATATTCTGAAGCTTGCAAAGAAGCTCCATCCAGATACAAACAAAAATGATCCTGAGGCTGAAAAGAAGTTTCAAGAAGTTTCCATAGCATATGAGGTGTGTTGTTGTTGTCGTCTTGTTACTATCCAGAGTGGGAGGTATATTTTTTCTCTTCATATCACAGATTAACCGACTGCTGGTTCACTGTCCTTTTTTCTTGTGTTGCAGGTTTTGAAGGACGAGGAAAGGCGTCAACAGTATGATCAGGTCTCACACCAATACACCATTCCAGCTACTTTTTATGGCTCCTTTGTTTAACATTTTATTGTTACTATAGTTTTACTAAAGTGGGATCTATTGTGGGATAAAACTATGTTGATTTTGTGCTTGAGAAGATAATATGAATATTATCTTATCCCTGATGTCTTTTCTTCAAGTTGCCATGATGGTATTAATAAAATCATATAATGTGATTAAATGCAATGTTTGCACAATGTTGATATCATTTAAACATATATATGAGGTAAGTTTTCATTTTTTTTGGTATATGTAGTACTACACAGTGGTGTTATATGATTTTCCTGGCTGTGAATCTTCACTGCTCACATTTTATTTTCGTTTCCTCTTTTTTTTCCTTGTGGTCTCTTCCTCTTTCTGTGTTGACATTTCGCCCCTTTCTTTTTTGAGGGAAGAAAACTCTGATAGTGGGCATAGCACAGCACACTGCTAGAAATTTAAGTTCTATAACACCATTTCACATTTTTATTAAGAATGTAGTTGTATGTGTGCTTAACTGCCTATGTTTGTATACAACACTTGCTTCATGTGCATGTTTCTTGGTTTGATATATATCAATATGCTTAATTTGTTTTGAGTGGATTGTTGCTTTATCCCAAGCATTTACTGCCCCGTTAACTTATTTTAACTTGAATATGTAGGCCGGCCATGATGCCTATGTAAACCAACAAAGCACTGGTTTTGGAGGCGAGAGTGGCTTTAATCCTTTTGAGCAGATATTCCGTGATCATGTAATGACCTACTAGTTTCTGACCTATATTTTTATTAATCATGTCTGGCAGTAGATAATTATTTCTTTATTAAAGGTCAGTCGGCATTGTAGTAGAAATCGTAGTAATAAAAATATTCATTTTAAGTTTTTGATTTACAAACACCATACCAGTGTACCTTAAATAATTATACAGCCGCCTTAATTACTAGTTCAATCTAAAGGTGAAATGACCTATTGATTTTTTAAACTTCTGTACAAATGTATATGCTGAAATTCAGCATCACATCTTTCCATTTGACTTAGTTGCATGGTAAGTTTGGTTATGCATCAGTTTCTCGTTTTTAAATGTAAGCCGATATATATTTGGCACAGTTCATGTTATTTATTGTTATATTGCCTGGAATATCTGTCTTTACAAATGATGTTCTCTTTAATTAAGTATAAATGCCTCTTGTTTTCCTGTTATATGAATCCCACATTTGAACTCTGATATGGTTTTTTCAATTCCCTTGATGGTGTTCAGGATTTTGTCAAGAGCTTTTTCCATCAGAATATTGGTGGAGAGGATGTCAAGGTTCTTCTATCTTCATATGTAGACATTCTTGAGTATGTTAAGAGTTTTTTTGATGAAAGGCATCTCAATAATCTCTTTTTACAGGCATTCATTGAACTATCCTTTATGGAAGCCGTCCAAGGGTGCACCAAAACTGTGATATTTCAAACAGACGTGCTTTGCAATACGTGTGGTATTCTCATTAGTTAACTAATATCTCTAAGCTATGAATTGTCAGCTGTGACTACTATATCCAGTTTGGTTGTAAGTTCAGTGCACCTGGAAGTTTCTCAGTCACAAATTCTTTATCTTGCTAACTATTGCAGGGGGGAGTGGTGTTCCTCCTGGTACAAGACCTGAAACATGTAAGCGATGTAAAGGGTCAGGAGTGGTCAGTATTGTCTGAAAACTAAAATTCAATCTTTTTTATTCATGTTACAAGTCTGAGAAGTGTTGTTAAATTGATAATTTTGAGACGTTTTCAGACATTTGTACAAGCTGGCATATTCAGAATGGAGAGTACTTGTGGTACCTGCAAGGGAACCGGAAAAATTGTATCGGTATGGAACAAATTGTCGTTTTCTTTTAAAACAAAAATCTCTTATTTTTAGTATGTTGCAATTTTGCTTAGCAGTTCGGATATATTGAACTTGTGTGATTCACATTATTATAGCTATGACTGTCTTTCATACGAATTACAAATTTGTGCAAAAATATTAACAAATTTTGTCTTTTCATTGTTGGTATCAGAATTTCTGCAAGTCTTGCAGGGGTGCAAAGGTTATCAGAGGAACGAAATCAGTCAAGTTGGATATTGCACCTGGTAATCATTATTTCAAATATTGGGATGCATTCTTTGTACTTGTTACATAGACCATGTTCATATTGCAAACAAAGAGAAAATATCATTTGAGTGAACAATTCCCTTGTGGATTTCCTTTAAACTAGGCTAACCTACTCTTCTATCCACTGAATTTAATTACAATATTAATAGCAGCAGCAGCACAAAGAGAAAGAGGCTACTTAATGAAGGGAAACCTTAAATTTTAAATAATTTTATCCCGTTAAAGTTGAATAATTTGAATCAATGTTGACTCCATCTCAGCCTTTCAATCAATTAATTCAATCAATTGTGCTCAGCAAAAGACACTATTATTTTTGTGTTCGTAATGCGCATCCTTCCTGTTAAATCATTTTTCTGTTGGCTTCATTTATGAAAAATACGGGCTGATTTACACTGTTTCATATTTGCAGGGATAGACAACAACGAGACCATTAAAGTTTATAGAAGTGGTGGAGAAGATCCTGATGGAGATCACCCCGGTGATCTTTATGTTACTATCAAGGTACTTTGATAGTTTGGAGGTCATTTCTGTTTTCCTTTTATATTTTAAAGCCCAATCATTTATTTTCTTTCTTTTTTCCTTTTTGCAGGTTAGGGAAGACCCTGTTTTCCGTAGAGAAGGATCTGATATTCATGTAGATGCTGTTTTAAGTATCACTCAGGTAATGTGCTTTGATGAAGAAAATACTGAGCAATATGTTACGTGGTTATCTGGTTGAGTGTTTTCAGGTTCGATTCACTTACGTCTGTCAGTTTGATTGTTGGCGTTAGTATATAGTTCTGGAGAAGTGTTAGGCCCCAGCACAATAAGAGCGGAGCCTGGATGATTTATTCTCGGAGGAATAAAGATGCCAGGTAGATGGGTGGTTAGTGTGGGGACCAGTTGTAACTGAGTTAGTTAAAGGAGTGATTAATCAGTTGAGTTAGGTAGTTAAATACGGGGAAAAGTGCATACAGAAATTTATTCATTTTAGAAGTTGAAACCGAGTTATTATTTCTCTGTTGGAAAGGGAGACAATTGGAACGAGATACTCTCCTAGTAATCTGAGTTCTGAAATAACACTTCTTTATCTATTTCCTTTTCTACTGTTCTTTCGTATCGAACATGCCAGTCTCCATCTCTAGGATCCTAACAAGAAGCAACTTGCCTGCGAGTGTAGATAAAAAAGAAAATTGTTGACTAAATTTGTTATCCCTTGGAATCACATGCAATGTTCCAGATAATCTAGCCTTATATGGAGTTGAGATATCTATCATCGAGGTATAATCTTTTCGTAACAGTGGTCTTTCTTGATCTAATTAAGAAGCTTGTTAGGAACTACTAACTAGTGCATTGTGCCGAGTGTTGATGGCACGAGTTTTGTTTGCCTCAATCAAGGAGAATTGATTGTCTGAAATATCAGTTTGTGAATGTTTCTGTCAATTTTGGTGTGGCAGTGTTGCTGGCTGTTGCTGGAAGTTTATTATCATACAAGTTTATGTTGCATTGTGGGGTGTTAGTTAAAAAAAAGCTAAATTTGGGAAATTTGCGTTTTTTTTTTTTTTTCAGGCAATTTTGGGGGGAACCATTCAGGTCCCAACTCTTACAGGAGATGTTGTCCTTAAGGTTAGCATTGCTATTGCAATACATATGATTTCTTATGGCATTTTAGTAGCTGGCGAAGTTTGAATGACGAGTCCTGTTGGCAGGTTCGCCCTGGCACCCAACCTGGTCAGAAAGTGGTTTTAAAAAAGAAAGGTAAGCGTGTTGATATCTTTTAGGCAAAGTTTAAGATTTTTTCTCTTTTAATTTCTGAAAGCATCGTCTGAAAATACAACCTGTTGCTGGATGGATTTTTAAAAGTTGCACCTGTAAGCTGATCTCTCACCATTTATTATCTTGTTTGTTCTTTCAAACAGGGATCAAGATTAAAAATTCCTACACATTTGGAGATCAGTATGTTCATTTTATTGTCAGCATCCCAACGTGAGTGTCACATTAGATATTGTTCAGTGTCATTTATGAACTGTTCACTCTTTTTACACCAGGTTAAGGTTTTATGATGGATGTTTAGAATATAAATTGCCTGCTTTTGGAATGTTTTTGCAGAAACCTGACACCCAGACAGCAGGAATTGATTGAAGAATTTGCTAAGGAAGAGCAAGGGGAATTTGATAAACGGAGAACTGCTTCAGCTTCTGGTTGAAATTATATTTACAGAATTTCAACTCTATATTTATTACCAAATCATGCTCAACTAGGCTGGAACCAACCTGGTGTAGAAGTTTTGTAGGAATTTATATTTTTTTGCCCCCACCACTTTGAGTGTATGTAATATTTTTGTCACAAGTGATATTCACTATTCAAATTTTAAGGGTTAGAACTTGGAAGGAATTTTACTTATGCACCCATAATATTCTAGTTCAAGCTGTACATATTTTCCTCGACAAGTAGAATGGGTGCAAGTCATGAGCTGCCATTTTTTTCTACTATAGCTCTGTGTGAACACCCCATTTTGATCGGGCCTCTTCACTAAAAATTTCAAAAAATAATAATAATAAAAAAAGATTTTTAATTGGGTCAGGCCAGTTAAACTCATTTCATCCCCTTCTAACAAACCTAGTAATCACTTTATTTTGAATTTGAATCTATGGGCAAATCTCTTAGTTTTGGCAGATAAGGTTTAGCAATTTCGGTTCCATTTTAAATTTGAGATAAAATTTTTAATCTCTAGCAGACTTTTAGGAGAAAAGGGAAGAATAACATCGAGAGCACTGAGAAAAAAGAAAGGATTCTAAATATAGGGTGGTACAAAGAGGAGAGAAAATAAAGAAAAGGACAGAGAGGGAGGCGACTCAGCTTACACTCATTCACGATCGTCGTGACGTCGTCGTCCTCCGAGAATAGCATCACCGTGCACAACGCCTCGAGCCCACCGTGCAGCACTGTTATGCATCCTTCATCTCGGATCCGGCTCTGTTCCATCGACCCTTCTTGTCCCTATCCCTCCGCGACCAACACGCGCCGCCTCAGACCGTTGTGACACCACTGGCATCCCTGTCTCGCAACGGTATTAGCCGTACCTCGCTGACCGGATCTCGTCTCCTCCACCGTTTCCTTCGCAGATAGGCCCAGATCCGCGTCTGCCTCAATCGCAAGCTCTTCGCGAGCCTCACCATCGCACCGAACCAGAAACGCTCGCCAGCCACCGTAGCTTCACCATCGCACGGAACCACTGTGCACGAACCGACGGCGCTCCGCCTAGATCCGGCCTCGAGGCCACTACCAGGACCTCCAACCCCACCCTGTGCGAGTCACTCTGCCGCATCGCGAGCCGGAACCGCCGCATCGGGAGCTGGAATCGCTGCATCCTTCCTCGACAGCTTTGCGTTGTCTTCCTCCTGCAAGTTCTGTTTGTTTTGTTGTTTTGGTCGAGAAGGGTCTGGTTCTCCCTTTCCCTTTTGTTTTATTTTTTTTTAGTTATTTATTTATTTTTATTTTATCTTTGTTTTCCTCTTTTTTTTTTAGTCTGACCTAACCTTCTCTTTTGTAGTATATGGGTTTGGTTTGATTGTCTTGTTGGGCTAAATATAGTGTTAATCTTGATGTGAGTATTTTAGTGGGCTGGTCACTTGGCCCAAGTTAAAAAATGCTATAAACACTTATATGAAGTCAAACTTTATTTTTATTCTTTAATTTTCAATTCGTAAGCAATAAATTAAATAAAATAGAATGTTTCTTTATAGATAATTTTAGGATTACTTTGTGAGAGGTATCACATTTAATCCCTTAGGTCCAAGATTGTTCTGTGGACATTTGTGCCATGTTCTATCTCACTTAGGAGTTTTTGATAATAAAAAATGGAATATATAAAAAACCCTTTTTAAAATAAAAAATGAAATAAAACTTTTTTTTTCATAAAATTTAAAATAAACCAACAAATAAAATATTTTCTACAAGAACTAAGTGGCTTTGAGTTTCCCATCGAAACAGGGAATACGTAGGAGCGGGATCAATCATCTCGTCAAGCCAAAATTAATTTTTCCATTATTTTTGTGTTCTTTTTAATTTGTTTAATGTGGATAATTAATTAATAATTTATTTAACATTTTTGAGTTGCTCTATGACAAGTGTCATGCTCAATTCCCTAGCTTCGAGGTTGCCCTATGGACTTACGTGCTATGTCCAACCTCATTTAGGATTTATCAATAATTTTTTAAAAATGCAAAAAAAAGGAACAATAAAGAAACAAAAAATAAAAATTATTAATAAATAAATAAATAAATAAATTCTTCCTGGTGAATATTTTTGGGGTAAAAAATAAATAAATAAATTTTGCACAATTAATTCAAGGTACCATTCGTGAGATGGGTGATGTAGGGTGCTTAACACCTTCCCTACTCGTAACCGACTCCCAAACTCGACTTGGTTTCAAAGACCATTTTTTTTAAAGGTTTTCCTATTTTTCCTAAATTAAATAAAATTGGTGGCGACTCTACTTTTCCTTAAAATTTCTTTTTATTGTCATCCCTGTCGTAATTTTTGGTTGCGACAGATGGCCACTCCACTGGGGAACTTTTCGACAGTCAAGCCTAAGTAATGAGTTGTGCATTTTGGTATTTATTGTTTACCCTTTTTTATTGTTTTCTTTTATTTTTTGTATATACTTGATTCCTTTTTGCTTTAATAATTATTTTTTTACATTAGGATAGAAGACCATGATATTTTTATTTTTATTTTGTTTGCTTGTCGACCAGGTTCAAGTAGTTCTGCATTAGGATTGTACAGGTTTGTATGCCTCCAGCACACACAACACCGACACTCATTTTCACACACTTTCAGCTCTATACCCGAGCTTGTGGGACCTTAAGGATTAGGGGGTGACTCAGCATTGTCATTGAAGGCCTAGTACCTCTCTGATATTTGTTGACTCACCACTCGGATTGTTACTAGTGTCATGGACTAGTCATCCTGGAGGGTTTATCCCTACTTGTGATTAGGTTCATGAACTAGGTCCTTGACAAGGGAAATCTGGGAACCTTGACCTTTAGAAGTCTAGACACATCCTAAAGTTTATACTCCTAAATTGACTTAGTGGCCGCTCGACTTAGAAGTTGCCATCATAGGTACCCTTGATTAGGCCCTGCCTCTTAAGACACTTGGAGGCTTACCATATCTCCCTTGTGTTTTTCTATCCATTTACTTATTTATTTATTTTTACTTCATTTCCCTTTGTGTTTTAACAAACGGATAATAAATAAATAAAATACATGTTATATATATATATATATATATATATATATATATATATATATTTTAGGTGATTCTCTTTTGTGGAGGAAAGACACTATATGTGTAGCAAGGAACGGAAATGTCTAACTCTAGCAATGCAATTGGCCTGAAGAAGAATATTAGAATTGACGTGAAAATCAATGATGTGAAGACTTTAATGGAAATCAGTCGCTTGATGCCAAAAGAAGTATGTTCAGAGTTTGCAAGCAAGTATGGGAAGATTTTGGACTTGTTACACATACATGTAGATGCTTTGGGCTTGAGTGCTTTGGCCCAATATTGGAACCCGAATTTGAGGTGTTTCGAGTTGCCGAATTTGGATACGACACCGACTATAGAAGAATATGCTTACATGCTACGGATGCCTCTTTCAAGGGAGTTTCGTGTTTATTTCTATTATGGCCAGCATGTTAGTGATGGGAAGGTTCAAGAGTTGTTGGGAATTCTACCGAAGCCATCAGACAAAATGGAAAAAGGAGCTGTCAGAGGTCTGAGGTGAAGATTCCTTGAATTTTATCTCCAGGAACTAGCACGATAAAATAATTGGGTTATCTTCAAGCGGGTGTTAGCTTTAACCATTTATGGGATGGTGCTTTTCCCCTTTATACCAGACATGGTGGATTACGCAGTCTTGGATGTCTACTACAAGGTCGAAGAATATACTGTGAACCCTGCTCCCGCAATTTTGGCAGAAACTTTCCTATCATTGAAAGTTTGCCATGAAAATCAACAAGGCAAATTACGATGTTGTGCACAAATGTTGTATGTTTGGATTGTGACTCACATGTATGCTCGAAATTATGTTAGTGGAATTGATGACCCTTTGAGGAGATTCCATCACATTCCGATAAAGCCGCACAAACCCAATGAATGGAGACAAGAATTTGATGAGGTTGATTCGAAAGCTTTTTGCTGGATGTGTCCTTGGTATAAAGGAAATACAATCATCTTCAGTTGTGGGAATTTCTCGAATATTCCTTTGATGGGACCAAGGGGTTGCGTGTCATATTCTCCGGCACTTGTGATTCGACAATTGAAATGGACTCAACAGGAACCACTGGAAGAAGTGTTAGGTGGAATTTCGTTCTTATATCAAGAATGCGAGGTTGTCAAGAATACAACAATAGCTGTTAGATCCACCTGGAGCAACATCAGGGTACTAGGATCAAATGAGTTGGGGAGACAAATTATTTCTCGTACTAAAAACTATGAGGCATGGAGGAAAACAAGGAAATACAACCTTGTTATTTCGAAACCAATCCCGCATGAAGTTGAAAATCCGCAAATGGAAGCAGAAATGTTAAAAAAGATCGAGATTATGATGGCCCAGATGGGAGTGTTAGAGGAAAAAAATGAAACAGATCAAATCACCATCGTCACGCTCCAACACCAAATCCAAAAGTTAAACATGAGGATAGAACATTTGAAAGATGAATGTGCCGATGCATATGAAGCCGCAGCTCCAGCAAAGAGAGCGAGGAAGGGGAATATGAAAGAGTCAAGTTCGAGGATTACTAGAAAGGATAGAAGATCAAAAAAAGGCGTTGGCACAAATCTTCAAAGAAAAAGAAGACTTGGGGGCAAAAATCGAAGTGCACGTTCAGACAATCCGGATGTTGGAGGAAAGCATAGGATCTCTACAAGAAGCCTTAACTCATGCTGAGAGCTACTCTGATGAAGGTTGGAATGCAGCTGCAACTATACGCGAATCATTGAAAAAATCACAAGAGAAAGAGCAACAGTTATGGATGAGGGTCCGGATGTTCGAAAGGGAGAAAAAACAGTATGAGGATGAGATCAGACAACAGGAAGAATGGCTAGAGAACTGGGAATCCGTGGCAAAAGATTTGAAGGCTGACAGAGATGCTTCGAGAAAAAGATATGAACACCTCTCAGGAAGTTTGCAATACCATACCTATCAATTTGTGGGTCACCTCGAGGAAGCATTAGTCCAAACTCGCATGAATGACGGATCTACAATACCTCCAAAAATAGCTCGCTTCATGAAGTATTGTATGGGTCTTGCTAGCGGATTCAAAAGGAAGACTTTAAAACTTTTGATGTAATTATGTTAGATGGGAGACATTGTATTTTCTCTTCAAAAAATAAAAGCTATTTTTTAGGGTTACATCCATCAATGGATTCTGCTCTATCTTATGGTGTGTTACAAGTAGGCATGTATGATTGCATTGCTAGTGAATGATGTTGTCTATTGAGGGACACATGTTCCCATGGATTTATCATCAACCACGCATTAACCTAAGGTGGATGTGCCCCTAGAGTTATGTGTCGGGATGAAGTTGCTTTCTACAAAAACGGTCTTTCCTTTGCAAAAGAAAGAATTCATGGTCCTTTCGAAGCATACTTTTATCTTTCTTAATAATAAATAATAATGACAAGAAAAATTGTATATATATATATATATATATATATAAAGGGTTACTGATTAGAATAATTGACGATTTTTCGTAGAAGAGCTAAAAACACGAATTTGAGGGTTCGAGAATCATTGCACGACCTAAGAAAGACAATACCAATCAAACCCGAGTTTACAACACAAGATCCCAGACCAGGATGGCTGCCAACAACCCTGAGACAGGAAGGAACTTGAGTTTAGAAGTAGACGAAGTGAGGGGAAGGGTGACTGAAATCTCTGAAACTCAAGCAAGGTTGGAGTCTATACTACAGGATATGAGGGAATCTCTTAGCAGGCTTAGTGCAAATAGAAGTGGAAACGAAGATGACCCACATGTGAGCGTACAGCCGGCCCTCTCCATGGTAACGGCGCCAATGTTTTCAAACATAAACCATAGCTTTACTCGGGGAATGTTGGGTTACACGGAACCCATAGTAATCCCCATCGGGGAAGGATATCGCCCCATCGAGAATGTGTATCATGAGGCTGCTGGCTATACATGGGAAAAACCCCATGCATTCATTCCCGAACAATCAAGAGGAGTCCAGTTTGGACCCGATAAGATGAAGGAAGAGTGGATGGAGAAGGTAGAAGAACAGATAAAAGAGATCAAAGGCTCAAATACTTATGGCCTTCTCAAGATTGAAGAACTTTGTCCACAAATGTCGTGATTCCTAAGGATTTCAAAATTCCTGATTTTTCCAAATATGACGGAAGTGGGAACCCACGATTCCATTTGATTAGCTATGCCACCAAAATGGCCATCTGGTCTAAGGATAACAAGTTCCTCATTGGCTTTTTCCATGAAAGTTTGACCGGAATCGCACTAGAATGGTACCTTCAGTTAGACCATTCTAAGATCTCTCGATGGACAGAATTAGCCAATTTGTTCATGCATCAATACAAATTCAATTTGGACATAGCTCCGACCCGTGAACAGTTGACTACAATGCAGAAGAAGAGTGATGAATCCTTCAAACAGTATGCACAAAGGTGGAGGAGTTTGGCTGCTCAGGTTCAGCCGCCGTTGATGTTGTCCGAAATGTGCTCATACTTTTTGGGAACCCTGGGATCCCCCTTTATCGGAGCAATGGCTGGAGTAGCTTATAGGGATTTCTCTGACTTGATTGCTGTAGGGGAAGAATTGAAATCCTAGCCAGAGCCGGGAAATTGCCAACTGACATGGAAGGCAGTGCATCCAAGAAGGGGTTCCAGCCCAAGAAGAAGGAAGCAGAAGCAAATTATGTGCAACACCAGCAAAACTTTGGACCTCGACATGTCCCTTCATACACAAGGTACCAAGCACCATATCAGACCCAAACACCATTTTACCCACCTCAACAGGCCTCGCCAACCATCACCCAGCCACAAAACCAAATAAATAGCATCCCTACCCCTCAACCATACAACCCCACTCGCCCAACATATACTCATTATCCACCTGCACCTCAACAAAACCATCCAAGCTACCCTCGACCTCGCCCAAATTTTCCAAATCAGGGACGTTCCCAATATCAAAATCTGCCTCCTTTTCCAAGACTGTCTATCTCCAATGCAGATTTGTTCAAACAACTATTTGATCGTCACCTAATCGCTGGAAACCCTGTACGGTCTATGGAACCACCTTTCCCTGCTTCGTACAATCCAAACTTGACTTGCAAGTATCACATGGATGTCCTGGGGCATTCCATTGAAGAATGTGAGGCCTTCAAGACAGCAGTAAGAAAATTGATTGCTTGTGGAAGATTGGGTTTCGAAGAAGATTCTGGGCCTAGCATTGTTAATAACCCAATCCCAAACCATAATGCGGGCAATAGTGTGAATAACTTGGAAGTGGAAGGGCCTCAAGTTAAGAAGGTTTTGGAATTGCGAACCCCGATGCAAATAGTATTTGCGGGGCTCAAGAAAGCAGGATATGATATTGATGCACCGGTAAAGCTGATTGGGGAAAAAGAGAAGTATGATGGTGATTTAAGTTGTGATTATCATCATGGGCAGGTAGGGCATGATATCGAAACTTGTTGGGACTTTAAGGTCCGAGTCCAAGGATTACTTACCTTGGGGGTGATCCAAGCTAGGCGAGGTACAACTGAAGAAGTTAATGTGGTTGAAAAGGTTGTGCTCCGGATACCACCTATGAATGATGCGCCGGCACCGGAAAAAGTGATTGTAAAGGTGAAAAAGCCAACTCCTTTTGCTTATAACGATACACATGCTGTACCATGGGATTATGAACAGAAAGTTGAGCTAGTAGGAGGGGCAGGAGAAACATCGAAGGCCCAGGTTACTAATGTTGTGAGAATTGGAGGCATCACAAAGAGTGGGCGATACTATGACCCGGAAGAAGAAGAAGAAGAAGCAAGGAAGAATACCAAAGATGAAGGAAAAGAGAAGGAAGAAGAAGAAGAAGAAGAGTTCCTGAAGATCATGAAGCAAAGTGAATATGATGTGATGGAGCAGTTGAAGAAAACACCGGCAAGAATATCCCTTTTGTTGCTTGTCCTCACATCAGAGATGCATCGTAAGGCATTATTGAAGGTGTTGAATGAAGACTATGTTAATCGCGACGTCACGCCAGAGAATGTAGTAAACATGGTGGATCCGGTGAGGCGGGTCAACATGATCAATTTCTCAGGAGATGAGGTGTTTTTGAAGTTTAGAGGAAGTCCTAAGGCACTCCACATTACCCTAAGGTGCAAAGGATTTGTGATTGCGAAGGTGCTTATAGATGGTGGCTCGGCCTTGAATGTGATTCCGTTGTCCACTCTAGAGCAGCTAAACATAGGTTTGACGGATTTGACACCCCAAGAGATGATTGTGCGAGCCTTTGATGGGACAGCAAGAGGGATCTTAGGGGAAATAACTCTGCCCCTCGAAGTAGGGCCTAGTTGTTTTCGTGTTCTCTTTCAAGTCATGGAGATCCAGCCAGCTTATACTATGCTCCTAGGAAGGCCTTGGATTCATGAAGCTGGTGTTGTTCCATCAACATTGTATCAGTGTCTGAAATATATTCAGGATGGGGCTGTAATTACCATCCGCGGTGAAGAGGAAATCATGCTTTCAAAGTCTGTTTTGGTACCATACGTAGAAAGTGCAGAGCAAGTCGAGGATGATTCCCTACGTAGTTTTGAAATCCTGATGCTAGAGAGTAAGAAGGAGGAGCTACCAATGCAAAATGAGAATGAAGTGGCAGTCCGTATAATGGAAAGGAATGGGTATCAGAAAGGAAGAGGCCTAGGGGCAAGCCTCCAAGGGATCCCTTAACCGATTGCAGCAGTTACAAGAGATGAAAGACATGGACTAGGATACAATCCTTCTCTAGCGGAAAATATGAAGTACCTGACTCTCAGAGGAAAGAAAGAAGAAAGAAAGGAATTTAATTATATCCCTCACTTAACAGATACTTTCTCAGCATCAACTGAAGTGATCTCGCTGAAAAAGTTGACTTCCCCTCATTTTACTATCAGTGCACTTGAAGAGGAGCAAGCAAGAAACCCTGTTATTTATCTCTCTGCTGACAATGAGGTCCTTGGCAATTGGCAGTCTGAACCATTTGTTGATGTTATTTCCATGAAGTAATTACCTTTTTGTATCTCGTATAAACTGATGTTTACTTTGGTTGAGAAATGAATAAAATGAGTTAGTATGATTTTTCAGCATTTTTCTTGGTGTTTTCCTTTCCCTACCCTTTATCTTATATCAATTGCGCTTCATTTCTTGAATAATATCCTTGCCTATATTTCTCTTGTTTCAAACATCTTCTTTCAAGAACCTCACCACCGTCAAAGGTTTGTCTCACAAAAGGAACCTTGAAACCTCATTTACTGATTCCCTTGCGGCTGTGGATGAAGACGATTCTGGGATTAGTGAGAAAGAAGAAGCCATTGAGGAATTTACAAAGATGATAGAGCGCTCAGAAAATGGGTTCACTTCAAATGATGAAGTTATAGAAGTGATTAATATGGGGACCGAGGAAGACAAGAAGGAGTTGAAAATAGTGGATAATCCAGAACGTGCAGAAATGGTCGCGCTTTTTAAGGAGTACCTTGATATGTTTGCATGGTCCTACAAAGATATGCCAGGATTGGATCCAGAGATAGCATCACATAAAATCCCACTGTACCCAGATACGATGGTGAAGAAACAAAGGTTGAGGAGGATGCATCCGGATATGTCACTAAAGATCAAAGAAGAGGTAACTAAGCAGTTAGAAGCTGGGTTTGTGGAAGTGTCGAGACACCCAGAGTGGGTTGCTAATGTCGTACCAGTACCAAAGAAGGATGGAAAAGTAAGAATGTGTGTGGATTACAGAGATCTGAACAAAGCAAGTCCGAAGGATGACTTCCCATTGCCTCATATTGATGTCCTCGTAGACAGCACAACAAGGAACCACAGATTCTCCTTCATGGATGGGTATTCGGGATACAATCAGATTCTCATGGACATCCATGACAAAGAGAAGACGACTTTCATCACCCCTTGGGGAACTTTTTGTTACAGAGTAATGCCTTTTGGGTTGAAGAATGCCGGAGCTACCTACCAGTGTGCGATGGTAACATTGTTCCATGATATGATGCACAAGGAAATAGAGGTATACGTGGATGACATAGTGGCTAAGTCTAAGGAGGGGGAAAGTCATGTAGCAGTTTTGCATAAGTTATTTAAGAGATTGAGGAAGTACAATCCGAGACTCAATCCCACAAAATGTGTGTTTGGAGCCTCAACTGGGAAATTGTTGGGTTTTGTGGTCAACAGGGAAGGAATACAAGTACAGCCCGAAAAGGCAAAGGCGATCAGGGACATGCCAACTCCCAAGAATGAACGAGAAGTAAGGGGTTTTCTAGGGAGATTAAATTACATTGCCCGATTCATTGCTAACTTGACAAGCACGTGTGAGCCTATTTTTAAGCTATTAAAGAAGAATAATCCGGGGAGATGGAATGAGGAATGTCAGGAAGCCTTTGACAAAATAAAGGCATACCTATTAAACCCACCAGTGTTGGTGCCGCCCACTCAAGGTCGCCTTTGATATCAGATCTCACGATCCTCCCAACCTCAATGGGGGCAATGTTGGGGCAACATGATGAGTCTGGCAAGAGAGAACATGCAATTTACTATCTGAGCAAGAAGTTTAATGACTGCGAAGCCCGATACATGGAAATTGAGAAGACTTTTTGCGCAATGGTATGGACCTCCAGGAAACTCAAGCAATACATGTTATACTACACCACTTGGTTAATCTCTCGAATGGACCCTTTGAAGTACATCTTTGAAAGTCCTCACATATCATTAAGGGTCTCAAAGTGGCAAATGATATTATCAGAATTCGATATTAAGTATGTGACCCGGAAATCCGTTAAGGGAAGTGCAATTGCTGATCACTTAGCTGAAAACCCTCTTGAGGGAGGACAGCCAATTATATCCGAGTTCCCTGATGGAGAGATACTGTCATTGGAAGAAGGTGAAACAGAGGAAGATGATATGTGGAAGATGTATTTTGATGGAGCAGTTAATATGCATGGAAGCGGCATAGGGGCGGTGGTTGTTTCTCCGGAGGGCAAGTAATACCCAGTGGCTGTTAAGCTCGAGTTTGAATGCACCAACAATATTGCTGAGTATGAAGCATGTGCAAGTGGATTACGAGCACCAATTGATCTTGGAATAAAACAGCTAAAGGTCTTTGGAGATGCAGCCTTAATCATTTATCAAGTCAACGGCGAATGGCAAACTAAAGATCCCAAGCTTATCCCGTATCAGAAATACTTGACTCGGTTAGTTGCGAAGTTTGATGAGATTACTTTCTCGCACTTGACTTGAGACAAGAATCAATTTGCGGATGCTTTAGCCACATTAGCCGCTATGACCAAGCTGGGTCTCCATACCACCGTCCAGCCTATTCAAGTGAAGGTACAAGATGAGCCAGCATACTGTGCACATATGGAAGAAGAGCTCGATGGTAATCCTTGGTATTACGACATCAAGCAATATATGAAGAGTAGAACGTACCCAACTGGAGCGAATGAAGTAAATAAGAGGACGATTCGTAGATTATCAATGTCCTTTTACTTAGATGGTGAAATTCTATATAAGGAATTATGATGGGGTCCTCATAAGATGTGTTGATGCTCGTGAAGCTCGGACTATCATGACAGAAGTTCACGAAGGGATATGTGGAACACATGCCAATGGTCACATGATGGCACGCAAGATCCTACGAAATGGCCACTATTGGCTAACAATGGAAGCCGATTGTCTGGAGTATGTCCGAAAATGCCGTAAATGCCAAATATATGCAGATCAGATCAAAGCTCCACCGTTCCAACTACACAATCTGGTATCTCCATGGCCATTTTCTATGTGGGGAATAGACGTCATTGGACCAATCAATCCCAAGGCTTCAAACGGACATCGCTTCATCCTGGTTGCAATAGATTACTTCACTAAGTGGGTAGAAGCAGCATCATATGCCAATATAACTCAAAAGGTATTTACCAAGTTCCTAAAAAGGGATATTATTTGTCGCTATGGAATACCAGAAAGAATCATTACAGATAATGCTGCCAATCTTAATGGGGCGGATGTAAAGAAGTTGTTAGAGACTTTTAAAATCAAGCACATAATTCCACCCCATATAGACCTCAGATGAACGGGGCGGTAGAAGCGCCCAACAAGAATGTCAAGAAAATTGTTGCTAAAATGGTCATAAATTATAAGGATTGGCATGAAATGTTGCCATACGCTTTGCACGCGTATCGTACCAATATACGATCAAGTACTGGGGCAACGCCTTTCTCATTGATGTATGGATTGGAAGCTGTTTCTCCCAAAGAAGTTGAAATCCCTTCATTAAGAGTGCTGATGGAAGTTGACTTGGAAGAATCAAAATGGGTGAAAGCTCGATATGATCAGTTAAACATGATTGAGGAAAAAAGATTGGTGGCCCTTTGTCATGGACAACTATATCAGAGAAGAATGGCTAAAGCCTTTAATAAGAAAGTCCGTCATAAAGAGTTTCAACCAGGTGATTTGGTGTTAAAGAAAATACTTCCCAACCAAGAAGATGCCCGAGGAAAATGGGCACCCAATTATGAAGGGCCATATATAGTAAAGCAGGCATACTCAGGCGGAGCCTTGGTCCTGATAGATGAAAACGGACGAGAGCTACCGAGACCTGTAAACTCTGATGTCGTGAAAAAGTTCTATGTCTGATAAAAAAATAAAAAAAAAAGAAAGAAAAAAGAAAGGGAGAGCCCGTTAGGTTGAAAACCCGCAAGGGCGACCTAAGCAAAAGTTCGGGCATAAACAAAATAAAATAAAAAAGGAGCCCGTTAGGTTGAAAACCCGCAAGGGCGACCTAAGCAAATGTTAGGGCATAAACAAAATAAAATAAAAAAGAAGTCTGTTAGGTTGAAAACCCGCGAGGACGACCTAAGCAAAAATTAGGACAAAGAAACTGAATCTTAGTCTGAAAACCCGCAAGGGCAGTTTAAGAGATATCTCAATATTCACCACACTGGGGGAATTTTGCTCATAACTTGCTACACTGGGGCAATTTTGTTTGTGACTAGCTATAATGGGGCAAAGAAAATCATTGAAATGTTAATGAAAGGATGTATGTGGAAGCTGAGACCAGGATCTGCGACGTCAAACAGTTGCTGGGAATCAGTTAAGAGGATCAAGGAACCAATACTGGGGAAATTTTTATGCGGTTTTCTTTCCATTATCCCTTTTGATACAATTCCCATACACCCCTTTGTATTTCCCCTTTTTCTTTCCAATTTCCTTGTGTACAATGCAAATTCTCATATTAAGGCGAGGATTTTATCCATCCATTTTTTCCTATTGTGCTTAAATCATGCTTGCGCATTAAAATCATGTCTCAATTTAGGTAAATTTAAGTTTAATAGTATGATTGGATAATTCTAATGGTTACTTCAACGAATGGTTTGAACCAAAGAAAGCCCAGCATTTCAAAGTCAATAAGGGAGATAACGGTGCACAATGAGGAGAAAAGAAAAGCAATAATGAAAGTCTCCACGAGTCCTAGTCTTGAAGGAAATAATCGCTCTATGTGTCTTCACCGCTTTGAAAAAGAATCCCCTCTAATCGAAAGACAATGACTCAGATTTGTTGATAAGTTTGATTGGTCGAAGTCTTTTAATGGAGCGTGTCGTTCGGTTGTAATCGAGACAAAGGTAAATGAAAAGTTTTTAAGAGAAAGTAAATTACCATCATTTTATTTCTGGGGTCCAAGGCCCACTGCAATTTATTTTTCGAGCTCTGAGGCTCACTGCAAATTTACTTTTGGGTCCGAGGCCCACTGCAATTTATTTTTCAAGCTCCAAGGCTCACCGCAAATTTACTTTTGGGATCTGAGGCCCGCTGCAAATTTATTTTTCGAGCTCTGAGGCTCACTGCAAATTTTATATTTGGGATCTGAGGCCCGCTGCAATTTATTTTTCGAGCTCCAAGGCTCACCGCAAATATCTGAAGCCCGCTGTAAATTTATTTTTTCGAGCTCTAAGGCTCACTACTAATTTTATATTTGGGATCTGAGGCCCACTGCAATTTATTTTTCGAGCTCTAAGGCTCACTGCAAACTTATTTTTGGGATCTGAGGCCCGCTGCAAATTTATTTTTCGAGCTCCAAGGCTCACCGCAAATTTACTTTTGGGATCTGAGGCCCGCTATAAATTTATTTTTTCGAGCTCTGAGGCTCACTACTTTTATATTTGGGATCTGATGCCCACTACAATTTATTTTTCGAGCTCTGAGGCTCACTGTAAATTTATTTTTGGGATCTGAGGCCCGCTGCAAATTTATTTTTCGAGCTCTGAGGCTCACTACAAATTTATTTTTGGGATCTGAGGCCAACAGCAAATTTATTTTTCGAGCTCTGAGGCTCACTACTAATTTTGTATTTGGGATTTGAGGCTCACTGCAATTTATTTTTCGAGCTCTGAGGCTCACTGCAAATTTATTTTTGGGATCGGAGGCCCGCTGCAAATTAATTTTTCGAGCTCTGAGGCTCACTGCTAATTTTATATTTGGGATTTAAGGTCCACTGTCATTTTTTTTTTCCAAGCTCTAAAACTTAATTTTCTCCAGCCTATTTCCCATCCCGGCTAAAATGTGAGTTCATTTTCTTTATTAGTTCCTTATTACTATCACATGAAAAATCGTTCTTTCTTCATGTATTCTAGTAATGAACAAGTAAAGAGGGGCAACTGTGAACTCCCCATTTTGACCGGGCCTTTTAGTCTTCACTAAAAATTTCAAAAAATAATAATAAAAATAAAAAAATAAAAAGATTTTTAATTGGGTCAGGCCAGTTAAACCCATTTCATCCCCTTCCAACAAACCTAGTAACCACTTTATTTTGAATTTGAATCTATGGGCAAATCTCTTAGTTTTGGCAGATAAGGTTTAGCAATTTCGGTTCCATTTTAAATCTGAGATAAAATTTTTAATCTCTAGCAGACTTTTAGGATCAAAACCATAACAATTTAGCTTATAAAATCACAACAGGGGATCAGAAAAGGGAAGAACAACATCGAGAGCACTGAGAAAAACGAAAGGATTCTGAAAATAGGGTGATACAGAGAGGAGAGAAAATAAAGAAAAAGACAGAGAGGGAGCGGCTCTGCTTACACTCATTCACGACCGTCGCGATGCCGCCGTCCTCCGAGAACAGCATCACCGTGCACAGCGCCTCGAGCCCACCGTGCAGTACTGTTACGCATCCTTCATCTCGGATCCGGCTCTGTTCCATCGACCCTTCTTGTCCTTGTCCCTCCGCGACCAACACGCGCCGCCTCAGACCGTTGTGACACCGCTGGCATCCCTGTCTCGCAACGGTATCAGCCGTACCTCGCTGACCGGATCTCGTCTCCTCCACCGTTTCCTTCGCAGATAGGCCCAGATCCGCATCTGCCTCAGTCGTAAGCTCTTCGCGAGCCTCACCATCACACCGAACCAGAAACGCTCGCCAGCCACCGTAGCTTCACCTTCGCACGGAACCACAGTGCACGAACCGACGGCGCTCCGCCCAGATCCGACCTCGAGGCCACTACCAGGACCTCCAACCCCACCCTGCGCGAGTCACTCTGCCACATCGCGAGCCGGAACCGCCGCATCGGGAGCCGGAATCGCCGCATCCTTCCTCGACAGCTCTGCGTTGTCTTCCTCCTGCAAGTTCTGTTTGTTTTGTTGTTTTGGTCGAGAAGGGTCTGGTTCTGGTTCTCCCTTTCCCTTTTGTTTTATTTTTTTTAGTTATTTATTTATTTTTATTTTATCTTTGTTTTCCTCTTTTTTTTAGTCCGACCTAACCTTCTCTTTTGTAGTATATGGGTTTGGTTTGATTGTCTTGTTGGGCTAAATATAGTGTTAATCTTGATGTGAGTATTTTAGTGGGCGGGTCACTTAGCCCAAGTTAAAAACTGCTATAAACACTTATATGAAGTCAAACTTTATTTTTATTCTTTAATTTTCAATTCGTAAGCAATAAATTAAATAAAATAGAATGTTTCTTTATAGATAATTTTAGGATTACTTTGTGAGAGGTATCACATTTAATCCCCTAGGTCCAAGATTGTTCTGTGGACGTTTGTGCCATGTTCTATCTCACTTAGGAGTTTTCGATAATAAAAAATGAAATATATAAAAAAAACCCTTTTTAAAATAAAAAATGAAATAAAACTCTTTTTCATAAAATTTAAAATAAACCAACAAATAAAATATTTTCTACAAGAACTACGTGGCTTTGAGTTTCCCATCAAAACAGGGAATACGTAGGAGCGGGATCAATCATCTCATCAAGCCAAAATTAATTTTTCCATTATTTTTGTGTTAATTTGTTTAATGTGGATAATTAATTAATAATTTATTTAATATTTTTGGGTTTCTCTATGACAAGTGTCATGCTCAATCCCCTAGCTTCGAGGTTGCCCTATGGACTTACGTGCTATGTCCAACCTCATTTAGGATTTATCAATAATTTTTTAAAAATGCAAAAAAAAAGGAACAATAAAGAAACATAAAATAAAAAATATTAATAAATAAATAAATAAATAAATTCTTCCTTGTGAATATTTTTGGGGCAAAAAATAAATTAATTAATTTTGCACAATAAATTCAAGGTACCATTCGTGGGATGGGTGATGTAGGGTGCTTAACACCTTCCCTACTCGTAACCGACTCCCGAACTCGACTTGGTTTCAAAGACCATTTTTTTTAAAGGTTTTCCAAATTTTCCTAAATTAAATAAAATTGGTGGCGACTCTACTTTTCCTTAAAATTTCTTTTTATTGTCGTCCTCGTCGTAATTTTTGGTTGCGACACTCTGTTTGATAAAAACTAACGGATAACGGATAAACTAGCAGATAGCGGATTGGATTTGAAATGTTTGGTAAAATTAGCGGTTATACTAGCTGTTAAATGTAAAATGACATAAAAGGATATGTATTTTTTTATATAAATTATATATATTATATTATTTATTTTAAAATAATTATCACTTTTAACACTTTAATTTATTTTATTATTTATCATTTAAAAAATTAAAATATATTTTTTTAATATTAATTTAGTTTTATTTACTTTTAATAAGTAAAATGGAATAATAAAAGTAAAATTATATATTGATATGATTTTTATATAGATTGTATTTTTTTTAGATATGATTTTTATATTAGCGATATAGATATGATTTTTATATGATATGATTTTCTATTTTTATCTTAAATATAAATCTAAATAGCGAAATTAATTCTTATTTATATGTTATGTTAAATGATTCGTATTTTATTTTATTAGCTAAGGATAAGTGAGAAATTTAATTAAGATGGTAAGGATAAATATGAAAGAAAAATTGATAAGTTATACGCTATAAGTTCAAACGTGTCTGGAAAAATGTTACACGTTAGTGAAAAAACGTTATACACTAGTTTTAAAAACGGTTACCAAAAGAAATTACTTTTTCATCCGCTATAAGCTATCATCTTTCTTTTACTATTCCATAGAACAGTAAAATGAGGTGTCAATCCATGAAGATTTTCATATCATTTTAGTATAATAACAATCAATACTTACAGATAGATATATATATATATATATATATATATATATATATATATATATATATATATTTTAATATTTATATAATTTAAAAGTTTAATATTTTTATATATTTTTTATTTATATTTATATATTAATATTTAATATTTATTATATTTTAATATTCGTATATAATTTAATAGTTTAATATTTTATATTTTTATATTTTAATATATCTTTTATTTATATATATATTTTAATATTTTCGGAGTCAAACCGAACAAAACAAATTTTGATTGGTTCTTATTTTTATATTATTTTATTATTGACTTTTTGAAATTTATATATTTTTTTGTTTTTAAATGTTATTAGATAGGAAAGATAGCAAAGCTATCATGTTCTTCGGGAAAGTTTAGGGTTGTAAACCCGAACCAATAATTCGATGAACCCGAAAATCAGAACCGAACCAATTAAATCAGTACGTATTTTATTTTTGCGTTCAAGTCCATACTGGATCGAGCCAAACCCGGTGGTCATTGGTTCGGTTATAAGATTCAAGCATTTTTGAACCGAACCAATTACTATATTTATATATACATATATATATATATAATATTTATTATTTAATATTTATTATATTTTAATATTTATATATAATTTAATAGTTTTAATATTTTAATATATTATATTATATTATATTATTTATATATATATATATATATATATATATATATCAATATTTTTGGGTCCAATCGAAACCCAACCAATTATAGTCAACCAATATTAGTTGCTACCAGGTTTTCATTTTCACCAGATAGTCAAAATAAAATCATGGGGAGCAAGAGTTGGTACTGAAAACTGTGATTTTGAGAGCAAGTTGGTGCTAGAAATTATGGTTCCAAGAACAAGGTCGATAAGTATATCAACGTTTAAAAAGATTGTGCTTGAGTTATAATGTATTTTGTACATTTATATGTATTTTGACTCTGTTTGGGAAAGTATTTTTTTTAAAAAAAAGTTGTGCACCTTAGATTCGAAAGTGTTGATATGTTCGGTATTATGAATTGGTTATTTTGTATAAAGTTTTGATGAAGTTTAACATGACGTAGTTAAGGTATCTCATTTTGGAATTAAAATTTGTTAGATATAACCATTGGCATCATAATATCTATTTATATTAATATTGTATAAAGATTAAGTCATATATGAATTTAATATAATATATTGGGATGGATAATTTGAATAGATTTTTAAAAGAAAAAATATATATCTTGATCTTTACCATTATTTATAGTGAGTTTGTAAGTGTATATATTTAAGTTTTTTAAGTGATAGCATTATATTGACATAATCTATGACCTCGTGATCCTTGTGCTAAATGGTAGATAGGTAAATTACAATCATCGTTGAGAATTGATTTTGAAATTATATGATAGATAAAAGAGTGAAAAATTCTCATAGATATAATATGATTTATATTTTATATCATATTTCAATAAGCCTGCATTATATAGCTTTTGGGAAAAAATCTTATAGGCACCGCAAGTACTTACACTAGTATATCTTACATAAGGGAACTTTGGGCCATAGATAATTGTTCTTTTAGTGGAAGTATCATGAAACAATGCAATTAAGATACCATATTTCTCTATGCATGATCGCTCCCTAATTTATCGTGGTTTTAAAGACTTTTTTTAAAAAAATTTAAGTTAAATAATATTGGTGATGATTCTTAATTTTTTTAAAAATTGATTTTTTCGCGATTCTTTTGGCTATCACTGTGGCGACAATAATGTATTATGAACAAGGACTTGCATTCCAGAGAGTATAACATAGATTCGACTTACTATGTTTGGATAAACGTTTGATAAAAATGACATTGAATGAAATTAATTTTGTATAATTGATTTGGTTATAATTGAGTTTAAAGTGGAGTGATTTATGTTTGAATGTTTTTATTTTGAAAGTAAATTTAATGTAAAACTTAACGTAAAATTTTCAATTCAACGCAAAAACTACTTTCTGTAGCTTCTAGTTAAAATCTGAAGGTTAGTACGAAGCAAAATCAATTTTGCAGCTTCCCATCGCGGAGCTAAACACACAAAGTTGAAAGAGACTTAAGCTGACTGGTTAAGTACATAAACCAAAGCAACCTTATTGGGAGAAGCATTACATAAATTACTCCTAAAATGTGAAAACACTTCATCATAATAAGCATTCCACCTCTATTCTCTTCTTCACTTCATTATATCACCTGCATAAAGAAAAACAAGAGGGTTAGTCATTCTTTCACTTGCAAACTACAACATAGTCGGGGAGGGAAGGGAAGAGGAGTCACTTTCAAGTGAGAAAAATTATTTCACACGGCATTGTTTGCTTTTCCTTCAACACTCTGATAATGAGATGTCAATCAAAATTTTGAAGTAATTTCAGATAATTTGGAGAAACTTATTAAGAAACTTTATAACTGTCCTGATATGTGGAAAGTTTACATGAATGTATTTCACGTCAAAAACGTTATATTCACATCCAGTGTCAGAATCAACTTATGGTTGGCAACTTGGCATTAAAACTCCATTATATTAACGGGAAAAAACTAGTAATAATGGGCACTGGACTTCTATGTGTGTATGTTGTGTGTGTGAGAGAGAGAGACAGAGAGAGGGAGAGAGAGAGAGATCACATGGTTCAAAGTTTGCAGTGCACTTTTCCGGGAGCTGCAAGGCCATGTTTCGGTCAACGCCGGTTATTGGAGGGCCATTGACAAGAACACACAAACATGGCTGACCAAGAGCCTTAAGGGCATTACAGCAGGCCTCACTAGGTGGAATGGGGCTAAATGGAGCAACTGATGTCCTGCAAGGTATAAGCTGCACCAGTGCAGAGAAGAAGGTGCTTGTGCAAGGGGTGTAACCGTTTGTGTCTTGCACCACCAAAGCTGTGATGCTCAACAAAACCAGCCATATTGACACAGCCCTGGAACCAAAAGGCTTCATCCTTGAATTGCTGTATTCCTGTCCCTCACTGAAAGCTTCCTTGCTATTTTCTTCTAGGAATTACTGAGCAATGTTGTGTATTTATTCAAGACAAGATGCAGACATCATGTCATGCAGCATAAGTGTCCTAACTGAGAGGGTCATGCTAATTACGCCTTTAAATGTCGTACATCTGATCTTATTAAGAGAAATCAGCATCAATGCGATTGGTGCTGGATAACTACAGTTAGAAGATTCATATGACATGACTTCTATTTGTAAAGGAACTACATAGTATAGTAATAGTATAGGTAATAAATACATGTTTTCTTCCAAATTCCAAGTAATAAGGTTTTCTTGGTACTCCAAAAAGGAAAACATATGTTCATTTCAGCACTTGACAAGGAAACAAAAGGATGGAACCGTAAATACGTGTAGGAATTTCATATGTATAGAATTAAATTAGAGTTCAGTTGGAAGCTCAAATTCTAAATAAATGAAACCACAAATTTCACTTTTTCCTTGCCTCAATGGTATTATCCCATCCAACAGCTTGGAAAGCCATGTGACCCAATAAAAGAATGTATGAACTTTTTATTACAATTGTCAAGCATGAAGGTTCTCATTTTGCCCCCTTCAGATTGATTACTGCAAGCTCTTGTTCAACGTACTCTCCTGCACAGACAGGTGGATATTTGCTTGCAAGTGGCGATTCTGCAAAGTGTCCCAAGGGTTTCAGAACTGCATCTGATGCTATGTGTGCAAATAACTACATGTCACAGACAAATGTTACCAGTTAATATAACACAAAAAAAATATATAACTCAGATAGAACTCATAGAAGTCAATTTCATTACGCTCTTCTTTCCTAGTACAAAAAAAGACCATAATTTTGTCCTTACTCACCGTTGAAGAGACTCTCCATAAGCTTCGTTCTTGCTCTTGTACTAGTTTGATTGCATCAGTTGTCCTATTTGTGACAACTACCTCATGCATGCCAGCTATGCAGTCCCCTGCAGTTAACCACTCTATCTGCATTTTGAAACAAGAAAAACAAAGTGAACACATGGACATGGATAATGTCAAGTGTCAATCACATTATAGAGGGCTTCAAATTATTGAGACTTGCAGCCTCAAAGGAAATGAGAATGAAATAAGAGATATAAAATCGAGATACAAACTCAAATCTTCATGAAGCACTGAAATACCTATTACCTACTTGATGCAAGTAACATTGCAGAACAATTAAAAAAAATGGCTCGCAAAAGCAGAAGAAAAATGAAAAAGTCATTTTGATAAGAAAGACAGGTATGAGTGGAAAGGAATCAAGTAAAATGTTTCAATTTGCAATTAGAACATATTTTTTCAGATGAAAAACAGAAAATTCGGGTGTTTCAAATTACCTGCTTTCCTGTCTGAATAAGAAGACAACCTATTGGAACCTTCACTTCAACTTTTTGTCCATTTCTTAACCAGATGTCTAAACCAGGAAATCTACTTCTACCATGAATTGTTAGGAAGTTGAGGTCATAGTGATATCCTGCAAGAACTGTTCCTTCCTGACCATACCTTTGAAGGTCGCTACCTGTTGGAGCTAACAGATGTGGGCCCTAGTACATGACAAAAAAGACAATGCACCAAACAAATACAATCACTAGAAATCACAAGTAATTACATAAAGGCCTGTTACAAGTAGACAATATTAATACCTGACAGAAATTGTAAAAAAGTGCTCATTAATTGTGTTTGGATTCAGGGGTGTTCATGGGATGGGTTTGGTTTGACCCGAACCTGACCAACTTTTTGACTGGGTCATTTTCTTGGACCCCAAACCTGACCCGACCACAACCTAGTAATGATCGGGCTGAAACCAGGTCAACCCAATATTTAAACATAATGTGCAAATTTGAACATTTTATACAGCCAGGTAAAAAATGATTGAAGTAAGAAACTAAAACCAAGGTATATTTTAAATTATATAATTCAAAATAAATAATATCAACATAAATATTTTATCATGTTATTAAGTCAATATAACTAATTAGGGAAAAAATTATAAGTTTTAAAATAGTCTAGAATATTGGACTGGATTTGAAGTACAATCTAAATCGTACCTGAAACACAAACACACTAAGTCTAATTTCCAGAACCCAAACGTTCTCCAATTAAGTTTCGGCTCCAAAACAGGACGTAAGACAGCCCAGGTCTTGAACACTCCTATTTGGATTAGCTTATTTTGTGTTCAAAATAGCTTATAGTCAAAATCTTACATTGAGAATATTCACTATAGTGAAATTGTTCCTTCTTGACATGCATAATATAAAAGTACTACTAAATAAATGAGAAGGCTAAGGTATATAGCCCATTTGCTAGTTATGTCATTGATAAATTGAGTTTCAAATTGAAGTACTCTCTTGTCATTTATTAAAGAAGTAACAGAAATGGCGCCATGGCAGCCCGGTGCATGAGGCTCCCACCATTGATGGGTCCAGGGAAGGTTGATGTTTTATTAAAGAAGTAGAAAAGAAAAAAGAGGGTTAATTATGAATCTGCCTAGAGTAAGCCAGATTTATTAGAGAACTTGTGCTTTCCTTGACAAAAGGGGTTTCTGCAGGATATCTATTCCCACAAGTAAACCATCCTGCTCCTTTTGGAGGTATCATGAAAAAAGGCATGGGCTTCAGTCTTGTTGGACACAAATCTAATTTTAAACAGGGTAAACTATCAAACTACTAAAGAAAGTAAATTAAGTATCTCATGCATGATAGTTGATACAGATAAATAGAGGATAAAAAACAAAGAATGATTGCAGCTCCATTGCAGTAAAAGACTGCCACACAAACTGGGGAACCTTTGCTTCCACATTGAAAATGGGTAATTGCAAATGCTTATGCTGCACTGTGAGAAAGGAAATGGATAACAGTCATATAATCCATCAGATTGTGAATGGTGTCCCACATTATATTTAGGTTAAAATCTGTCTCAAAAGTGCTCATCTGCCATAAGACATAAGCTCTGTAATCAACTCATTTTCAGTTGTATTTTTCTTTTGCCTACCTATGAGTAGTTGTTAATTATTTGCTTGTGAAAATAATTAATCACCAGGAAGCAATTGATGTACTCACCAGCTTCATAAGAGAGGTGAATGCATCCTTTTGTAGACCAAATCCAATAGCTGCCATTTCAGCAACCACCTAAGTAAGAAATATGCACATTTAGATCACACAAATTAGAAATAGTATGAAAAAACACTTGAATGACTGACTTCAATCGCTGATATCATTTTGTATCCCCAGGAATCCATGGTTTCTTTCCATTCAGGGAAACCATCAGGTATGACTGGCTCTGCATTGAGTTCCTGCACAATTCAGATAATATTAGGAACAAACATTACCAGCAAACTTACATCTTCAAGAAAAGAAAAGAGAGACATGAGACCTGAAATCGGGTGTTTGACGGCCGAGGACCAATTCTCCAAAAGTATCGCCATTTGAGGTCAGGTCCAACAGGAGTATGAGGCTGGTACTCTTTGGGCATTGCTTTTATTTTCTCTTGCATCTCTTCATCAATCAAGCTTCTTGGAACTTCTACTTTTTCTGGTGTAACCCCGACCTAAAATATCCATTTGAAGCACCATTTATTATTTACCATCATGTTTTAAGGATTCTCTTGGCCATCAAAAGTCAAAACCACCAGGTCATCTCCCCCCCTCCCTAAAGTAAATGATCACAAAGCCAACATAATGGTTGACACTCTTGAAATTTGGGCTTTTAGGCCTAACTCAGCCCCACAAAACCGGGTTGTAAGGTGAGGATTGACCAAGTCTTATAAGCACTACTTATACTTATATAGCATATCTCTCTGGTCCACGTTGGACTCTCAAACTATACCAGTGAATGAAAACCCTAACCAATGAATGAAAACCTTTAAAACCAAGAAAAAAAACCTCAACCAAAAACAATTTTGAGCAACCTCACACGAAACTGTTTTAGACTAAAAATTCTGACCAGAAAAATAAAATCACTAATAAAATTCTGATTACCACATTATATAGAGCAAACAAAAATGCCAAAAAAAAAAAAGACCAATTTCAAGAGCAAAAACAAGGAAAACTAGAATTTCTTGAGGCACCAACAACATAAACAAGTTGAAATCTGAGAGAAAAATATAAAAGAAGGGAACTTTATAGAAAAGCAAAGAGAACCATTTAGGTAAGTTACCTGATAATGCAAGTGGGGTCTCTCCTGAAGGACCTTGAACTCGTGAGGGCTAGAAAAATACCTCTCCATCATGTCGATGAAGCGATCGTTGTCTTCCACGGAGCATCGCGGATCCTTCACCAGAAGTGCTCCGGTCTCCCTGAGGCTGCGGCTGAGTTCGTCGCAGAGGGCGGTGAGTTGGGGACTGAGTTGGTGGTCCGAGTCGCCGGAAATGGCAAGGTAGGGAGAGAGATCTATCACTGGTACGTCCATTTCTATCTCTCTTTGTCACTCTGACCAAAACGATGAATGATGGAGGCGGGAGAACTTTGTCTTGCTTGTATGGGTGACAGTGACTCAGATTTAAAGTGAATAATAATAATAATAACTAATTATTAATACAAAAAGCTCTTCCATACTATACTAATTAATTAATACATGAGTTCATTAAGTATCTTGTGAGGGATTTGATTTGTAAAAAGAGATGAAATACATTTCAGTTCAGCTGTTTTTGGCTATCGGCCGGAGCATCATTGAGCATATTTTTGAGGCATATTTGTGATTAGTTATAATGTAAAAAAAATTACACTATTAATATAAAAATTAAACTCGAATGTTTTTATGCAATCAATCATGTAATATGGTATGGTACAAATGACTTTTGATACAATTATTAATTGTTAGATGTTTGTGTACAATTTCAATGATAATATAAAAAAATTAGAATTTGTATAAAAAAATTAGAATGATATGTCAGTGTTTTTGAAATATTTATTGTGAAGATCAAATATTTGTAATGAGTGTGCTTTGTATTGAATTAATAATAAATAAGCTTAATTTTGATGTATCGTGAATATAAATTTTTTTACATTATCAACTATTCAAAAAAAAATTGGTAATATTTAAAATAATTATCATAAGAATAAATTTTTTTATTGATGTAACGAGTTTTTATTAATTGATTCTTTTATTACCCACATAACAATTAAGTCCTAAATATATATATATATATATAATCTATGATTAAATTTTTATGTCATATGTATAAAAAAATATTTTGTTGACCGCTATATATATCTTTGCCTCTTTGGTGGCACCAAGATCCTAAATATTAATTTTATATATATACTCAACATGAATATCACTTTAGATGTAGGCTGCTTTGTTTTCTCTCTTTCTTTGTTTTTGTTTTTTTTTTCCTTTTGGAGGGGGATTCCAAACTTGCCGTATTGTTTTGAGTAAGATCTATCCACGTAGATAGCAGTTTACAATTGAGTCACGCTACGTCGTTGCTTATTTGATTATACCACAAAAAACACAGCTTAACTCGAATAAAAATTTGGAACGGAACAAATTGACCAACTGGGTCCGGAATTCCATTTGATGTGTTTGAGTGAGAGAATTTAAGAGGGTAATTAAAATTCATCAATATAAAAATATTATACATTTTATATTGGTGGATTATAATTACCCTCTAAAAATACATTACCCTTTTAAATTTCCTCAACCAAACACACCGTTACTTTTGTTATGAAATGCCTAATCTAACAATGGTAGGAATGTTTATAATAGAATATATTCTCATTCTAATCTCCTTATGGTACGTTTGGATTGATGGAAGGGGATGGAATATAAGAAAATAGAATGATATGTTGTTCCATTGTTTGGATTGTATAAAAGATGGTGGAAGGGGATGGAACCCAATGGAATCTATTCCACCCTATTCTATCACATACCCCCATTTTTCTTCCCTCCTAATTTGGGGGGAATGAGATGGAACCAAAATTAAAAAACTTATAAAATTATAAATTATCATTATGTCCTTATACCCTAATATGTATAATCTTCTCCCTTCCCTCCTTTCTGAACTTGTAGCTACCCACCTGCAACCAGGGCTGCTTCGAATTGCAGCAGAATGAATAATTGCAGAAGACAGTGATATAAATGTGAAAGCTTTTATTTTTCATTTCCCAGGAATTCAAGCAACCCCTCATGTATGCATTCCATAATCAGGAGAGGAGAAGCTAAACACGAGGGTTAGTGGGGACACCTCTTTGAACGCGTGTGCCTTGGAATCAATCTAAGTCCCACCATTTTATCTTCTTCAACCCTTTCAAGCCCCATACCTGAGAAAAGCCACCCAAATCAGATTTATTTCCAGTCCAAGTAATCGAATATATTTCACAGAAAATAACAACAGAGACTGTGGGGAAAAAAAAAGACAGAGACGACAATGGTAGAAGGAAGACTAGGGGAAATGTCAAAACGTCCATAAGTGGACAAATCTCCTAATAAAATTTCTAGTCTAGACCGTAGAGAATAGAGATCCAAGGTCATCGAAGAAGAAAATAAATGGAAATTGATAGTTGCAGTACTTATGTCACGGAACGTAAATGTGTAAGGAGACACTTAAATTAGAGGATAAAATTATGAATAATGTTATCTCACCATTTTCTATCACCCCACATTCAAATTTCAACTTGATGGAGAAGTTCATATTCTCTTCATTATTACAATATTATTATATTATTATTTTTAAAGTAAGGGTAATATGGGAATAAAATGTTATAATTCATTCTATTCCATCCACTTCCCAAATGTTATATCCAAACGATGGAATGAAATTTTTATTCCATTCCCTTCCGTTCCGCTCCATTCCATTATGTTATGTTCCACTCCATTCCATTCTCTTCCATCAATCCAAACATACCCTTACTAAACATGAACATGGGTTCTATACTTCTATTCCCATTCTCTTATCTGATCTCTCCCACCAAACATGCTCTAAAAAAAGAATGAGGCAGGATATTTCTAACATTCATGTTAAGAATGATTTGTTCAAATACTAGAGGCTTGATTGATGTTTGTTTTTGTGTCGTTATTGAACTAATCCAGTACTAACTTGCTATGATACAAAATATGAATACCACATGACCAAATTTACACTATCCATAACAAATGTCTCCAAAAGCAGCCCTATGTTCTTTCTTCGCTCTCAAATAATGCTGTCCTTGCTGTCAAGGTGTCAGATGTCGGGGGGCTTTTCTCAATTTCGCTAGCATACAGCAACAAGCTGACGCAATAAGTACAGGGTTAGTGCCCTCCTGTTTTTGTGCAAATGAAAGGGACCAAGGACCTGATGCTGCCCCTCTTATTTTGTTTCTTTCTTTTTGTTTCGAGTGGCAGACTGTCAGATTGAGAGTGGGAGGTACTAACATCTAGTCAGAAAAGTGTTGTGGATGTTTCATAAATAGGATAGCTAATTTGCTTCCTTCTAAACATGATTAATGAATTGTGGAAGAATAAGGACAATCCTGAATCAGCAAACCAAAATTTGATGAGTTAAATTGCCGTGTGGATGTCTACTAAAAAAAATTGCCTTGTGTTGTGGATTAGCCAGTCTTGCTATAATCTTTTTTCGGTTAATTAACGGAACTTCTTGGTTGCCTTTATTTTTCTCACAGGGTAATAGTAGTTATAGCAATACCAGGAAAGGACAGATGAAATGATCTGCAGAAGAATCCAGCTAAATTCCTGTCATTATGTGTTAAATCAAAAGTTCTACCTTGTGCAATATTTCACATTTTTGTATTATCTATAAAGAACTTCTCAGCAGTGTACTAGTAGAACTCTTAGCTGTGCAACAGAGTGACAAAACTCGAGATATACAGAAACTCAATCCATTTTATCTTAAGAAAATCCATAGTTCACTTTTTTAGCTTAAAGTTTGTATATTTGCCCCCACCAACAGACTAGAATTTATGTATATGCAGTATGACCTGCAAGCCAATTACTAGAGAATGTGAGCATTCTTACCAGACTTCCACCTGTTGAGTCACTAATTTAAGTTGTTTGTAAAGCCAATCTCAAGATATATGCTGAAGTTCCCCTCCGAGTTAGAAGCTCTGTCATGCAAAGTTTTCTCAGAACCTCAAATTAATTAGGTCCATAGGGAATATGAAAAAATAGTCACCAGCTCCGTAATTCAAGTGCTCGCTTGCAATCATTACAGCACAGAGGGTGATTTTAAATTAGGATTTTTGGTTTGAGGAGTTCTTTAGCAATCTCTAGTGATGAAGCTGATACGCAATGCATAGAGCAGGGACAATGGAGTCCTGAAAGCTTGAATAGGTGGCAGCGGCAGTGGTGATGCAATAGTGGCACCATGATGGCAAGAAAAGTGGCAATTATGGTGTTACCAGCTCACAAGGTAGCAACCACAATTGCATCCAGGCTCACTGCCTTACACTCCAAGGCATCATTGAGGAAAATCAGATCTCCGAACAGAAAGAGAAGCAGATCAACCTGAAAAATAAAAATAGAAACAAACGAACAAATCCATCAGATATATGCTTCAAATTTCAAAGTAGTAACCGAGTCAAAAATAGAAAATGAGATGGAAATAGAAGCCAATAATTGAATTGTTAGGGCCCAACCTAATAAGGAGAATTGTAATAGTTAGTTAGTTAGTTAGGGGATTAGTTAATTAGTGGGAGAGATTATAAATAAGGGAGAATAGGACAAGAGGGAGGGATTCATTCAGAATACTAGCTTTGTAATAATTGGGCAAAGGCTCAATTGGTAAAAGGGGCAACCCTTTGTGAAGGGGAAACCCTTGAGGAGAGTTTCTCTCCTATTCTTGTTCTTTTTCTGTTCTACATTCAATAAATATTCATTCTTTTCCTTTCCTTTTCCATTTATGTTTCATTGGTTCCTAACATGAATATAAAGAGATACTACCGAAGAAGAATAGTTTTTCTTTTTAGTATTCCTTTCATTATCAAATTGGTCAGTTTTACTGCAAAAAAAAAAAAAAAAAAAATTGGTCAGTTTCATCCAGAGTTTGTTCCAATAATAACCATTATAGGTGTAAAAGGCAAACTCTTCTAAAAACTTAAGCTATTAGGTGAAGTCTCGATAGATGCAAAAGTTGACCAGAGGATACTCCTGAACAACTAGATAAAATAATCAAGTGATTAGCTATAGTGCAAAGAGCCTAAGATAGAGAACCCGAAGATGAGACAGACCTGGATGAAAGTATATGTGTCTCCAAGATGACAGCAAATTTCAAGATCATCTTTGGACAAAATTGCTGCTTCAAATTGAGAGATGGGAGGAATTAAGATGTTAGGCATGCAGGTGCATTTAACAAGTGGCCATTTGTCCATCTGAATGCAGTAAAACCACCTCGGACCACTATTTTCAAGGCAGGTACAAGATGCCATAGATTTCATTTTGTCCCTTCCAGAATATTTGAAAAGTGTTAACAGAACAAAAAATTCGATTTTAACATATGCAGTCCAACAACTTTTGAAGTGACTCAAACAATGAGTTCAGACTTTAGACCTCAGAATACATCATTATTTTACCAATATTCCCCACAAGAACATGAGCCTTCACTGAAACAATGGAATCTGTTATTATCCCTGATGATTATCTCTCTCCTTGTAACTTTAGAAATGAGTTTTATGGCCTCATGACAATCGCCACATACACGAAGATTCTTAACAACACGAATCACATCTTTGGCACTGGTACTGATGAGTGCAAATGCAACAGCTAACTTCTCACTATGACAGCCAAGGAAATACTCCTTCTCCTCCTCCTCAATATCAAAGAGCACAAACTCAGTGGTCGGTTTATAACCAGCTTCTCTCAAGTCCTTAAATAAACAATCAAGTTTTTCATATATCTTGTGAGATAAAGGATGTGAAGTGTCTCCTACAAGGAATTCATGAACGACCCCATCAACTTCAACCCAACTACACCCAGGTAATTTTTGCATCCCTTTCTCATTCAAAGTTGACCTAATTTTTTCTGCTTCATCCCATCTACGATTTTCTGAATATATATTTGATAAGAGAATATAATGTCCTGAATTCCATGGTTCTAACTCAATGAGCTGCTTTAACACATGTTCTGCCAATTGGGTATCCCTATGTAACCTGCACCCTCCCAACAATGCCCCCAAACAATAACATTAGCCTTCATTGGCATACTCTTGATCAAATTCTGTGCTTCAACCAACAAACCTGCACGGGCTAGTAGATCTACCATGCATCCATAATGCTCGATGGTAGGAGTTACATGAAATACACGACTCATGCTATCAAAATAACGGCGACCATCATTAACCAAACCAGCATGAGTACACCCACAAAGTAAACCGACAAAGGTGTTCTCATCTGGATGAATTCCATACTTTTTCATTTGGCCAAATATTCCAAATGTAGCTCTGACATGTCCATTCATAGCCAGTCCAGAAATAACAGCATTGAACACCACACGATCTTTTCCCTTCATCCTTTTGAATATCTCCAATGCTTGTCCCATGCTTCCACATTTTGCATATAAGTCAATCAAGGCAGTACCCAAGACAGGATTGGAGAAAAACTCATTAGCATCCATCAAACCCTTAGCCCAATTTCCCAAGTCCAGTGCTCCTAACCTTGCACATGCAGAAAGAACTCCCACCATGACATAACAATCAGGTTTCAAATTTTCTTTCTGCATCTCAAAGAACAAGTCTAGCGCATCTTTAGGAAGCCCATTGGACGCATAACCCTGAATCATGGCACTCCAACAAACGATATCCTTCTCAAGCATCGCATCAAAGACACGACGGGCATCTTCCATACTCCCACATTTTGCATACATATCAACTAAAGAGGTCATCACAAACACATTCCTATGCAAACCACTCTCGCTCATATATCTATCTATCCATTGCCCATTCACCAAATCCCCTAACTTCATGCAAGCGTATAAAAAGACGAACAAGCGTAAAACTATCCGGCCTCAAACCCATCTCCAACAACCCTCTAAACAAATCAACAGCCTCTTTATAACACCCAGACTCAATATACCCACAAATGATTGCAGTCCAAGAAACAACATTCTTATCAGGAATATCATCAAACACCTTCCGGGCATCCCTCAAGTACCCGCATTTCGAATACAAACAAACGAGACTAGTCTTAACAAACACGTCACAATCGAAACCAGTCTTAACCACAAGGGAATGAAGGTTGAGACCCAGTTGAAATTTTGAGAGCCTAGCACATGCCTTGAGGACAAAAGGGTAAGTGAAGTTATCGGGCATGAACCCTGCTACGCGCATAGAAGCGTAGATATGAATTGCGTCGTGGAAACAATCGTGGGATACCATGCCGCGAATCATGGTGTTGTAGAGATAGATGTTTGGGTGTTGGGTTTGGTTGAAAACGAGTTTGGTGTAATGTGTGTTGCCGAAGTTTAAGGAAGAGCGTAAGATGATGTTGATGAGGTAGTTGTCTTGGTGGACGGAGAGGCGGAGGAGGCGGCAGTGAGCGAGCTTGAGGTGGTTGAAGGAGGTCAAGCCTTCGAGAAGATACTTCTTCAGCTCCAACGCCATGCAAGCATAACAATGTGTGTGGGGTTGCTCTTCTGAATGAATTGTTTGGTTTTACCAAGTTTTTGCCATGCTTGAAGACCGACTGAACTTTGGAAGTTTTAAGAGGGATCACGAAGAGATGTCACTCCTTTCTGTTTTTTTTTTTTAATCATAAAATAGCTGCAAAGTATCCATAGTTAAGGGTGACTACCCGTTGGTCACAGTTATCCATTCCCAGTCAGGTTAAAGTTAAACAAAGAGATGTCACTCTTTGTTATAATGATAATTAATTAATGATTAAACTAATCATTTGTTTGCGACACTAATTTTCAATTTAGGTTTTATATGTAAAACAAATTCATGTACAATTGTTTTCAATTTGACCATCATCGTTTATTGGTGTTATAACGTCGTTAACTGGAGTTAAAATATAGGGAACAAATTGGTTGTTATGTGTAACACCCCTTGGGCATTACGTCTTAATCACATGCGGAAATAAATTAAAAAGAAGGCTTACTGGTTGCTTTCGGAAAAACTTCTATAATTTTCATAAGTCTGAAAATATGAGGGTAAAAGTTCTGCGGGTACTTAAAATAGTGCACACAACACAAACAGTATAATCACACCAAGTTTAATAATCCACAACAACTAGATCTATTTATAAATCTAAAACACTTCAAAACATATGAACTTTCTTGGAATAATCTTTCGTACTAAAAGTTAGAAAATCATTACAAGGCTTTTCAAGACCACCTATAATAACTTCTTTAAAACATCCGTCCCAAAGGAAACATCCTAGGTCGGGTCGTACTAAAAGACAACTACTGGGAAGAATTCCATAGTTCTCACCATAGAATTTTCACCAACCTCTTCAAGGATAGGGAATAATATCCTTAAGTGAGGTTATGAACTTCTCGGCACCACTTGCCCTCGTATGGCAGCAAAAGATCAGGGAAAAACCTGATAAATTGTAAGGGTGAGATACCAATATATGGATGAATTATGACGACTAAAATGTCCAAACACAAAGCCACAAGTATATACGAATATTCATGTTCAACATATAAATTCTCACAAAATAATCACATCCATCATCAATTGTCGTCGTTTTTGAAAACATAACTCTTCTATATTTCATCAGTCTATCCTAGTCTCCGGAGACCCCAACTCCATGCAGTTTTCGAAAAACAGTGAGCTGATCAGGCTCAATTGCCACTCAGACACAAATAGCCAACACATGTACATGTCTCAACATAATTCCCACAGCAACTGTCCAACTCGAGGCACAGTAATCAACGCATGTGGGTTCCAGAGCACACCCTCCTACACAAGGCACAGTGAACAAGGCTCATGGAAATCATGGTCCATCAAGGAACCAATGATACACCGATGCATAAGATACCTTTCCCTTCAAGGCATTCACAAAAAACAACATGGGCACGTCTGCCAAATGCATGAAAAAAACATTGTATTTTTGTAGCTTTTCTTTGTGTTTCATTGTTTTTTTTTTCGTCGAGGCTCAAGTCTCACGATCATCCATAAATTTTCAACATTTAAAAACTTTCATTATCGACACAGGACATTTTAGCCCGAGTGTCTAATCACAACAGTCCTAGACCTGTGCACTAGTCTTAGACTTTGTGGTCGTAGAAAACAACTTTCACCTTTTTACTACTATCACCATGTTTTATCACAACATATATAGGCCACACGGTCCACAACAACGAAAATAGGACACACATTCCACAACAACGTGTATAGGACACACAGTCCAAGACAATGTATATAGGACACGTGGTCCACAACAACGTAAATAGGACACACAGTCCACAACTTCATTTATAGGACGCACAGTCCACAGCGTTGTGATACGGATCATGGATCCACGTGCTTTAACTATAGTATCCCGACGTCTCGATTACTAGGTTCACTTTTCAACTTTATTTTTTTCATTCAGTGAAAAAAAAAATACAAAATCAAAACTTCCGTAACTTATCCAAGTTATCGGATATTTTTACTTTAATAAATTCTTTTCAACAATCTTTTCTTTTGAAATTCATTTTCAAAACTTTAAACTTTAGGAACTCAATTTCCTTTTCTAAAAATCTGCTTTGTTTTGGAAAAGTCTATTTCCTTTCAAAAATATAGTAAACATTTTTAAAGGAAAACTCTTTTTAAGAACATTGGGAACTAATATCCCGTTTTATATGGTACTTTACTACAAGTGTTCTCAAAATTATGTTTTTCTTCAAAATAATATCTTTCAGCTTGAATAATTTCCCTTTATAAAAATTGTTTTGATTCTAAATTTTTTTTCTTTCATTAAAACGTTACTAAAAGAAATCTTTTCCAAAACTTCAAAATAAATTTCTTCTTCTTCATGGTTCTTACCATAAAATCTTTTCAAAGTTTGATTTTTCTTAGTGTAAAATCATCTAAATTTTCAATTGATCTTCCCTCATAACAACTGTTTTTATTTTCTGAAACTTTCATTAAACATTAAAATTATTTAATCCCCCCCCCCCTTTTTTTTCAAAACCTTGTTAAAGGAAATCCGTACTTGTGATTTTCTTTGTAAATGTTTTCTTAAAGCTTTTATCTTCGTTATTTGAGCTCTAACCAATGGTTAGGCTTCCATGCAACAACTTCAACATAAATAAGTAACATGCACATTTTCATAAATCAACAACACATATACAACAACTTCAACATATATAAACAACATGTATATTTTCATAAACCATCGATATATCATGAACTCAAAATCAACCAAAACAGTCACAACAATAATAACATCAATCAAACACATCAAAACAAACACACAAGACATATATCATCATAACATAATTATCCATCAGGTTTTCTCCCCTTACCTACTTCGACGGATAGACAAGATCTTTGTTTCCGCGTTGCCCAGAGCGAACTTCCTTTTTGCCCACCACGTGCCGCAAGACTACGAATTAAGCGAATGACTTAAATTAAAAAAAGAAAGTAATATTATCTTTCTAAGTGTAGGTTTTGGCTATGGCTAAAAACAATGATGCTAGAGATGGTCCAATCTAATATAATTTCTTGGATTACATTTTGTCCAAGACTTACTTACTTATACACACACACACACACACATACTTTAATCTTATATTTTTATATCTTTATATTAAAACTTGTTTATAGTCCATTTTATATTAAAATCTTTACTTGATCATGTTAAAAGATATTAATTTCAAAATCATATTTTTCACTCAAAATTATGATAAACTCTTTTATAAAAGTAAATTCCAGAACATTAGTGGGTTTAAAATATGAATGACCACTCAAATGACCTTTAAAATTCTTGAAAATTTAATTCAAGGTACCCAACTCATATATAAACACATTGCAGTTGGTTCCATGTCAAAATTCAAATGCATTAATTTATTAAAAATTACGCACTGCCTCTGATTGTACAGGATTTTCCAGAAATCCAAGTTCACCAACATGTAACTTTATGAAATTGTTTCTCTTTATATACATATGTAAAAATTCTAAAACTTCAATCAAAACTTTAGTTATACTTTAGTAATAACCTAGAAAATTTATAAAAGTTTTTAACTTTTAAAATCATATTTAAAATCATCATACAACCAACTATGTTCTTATTTTCGCAGCTAGGATTTGATTCTACTTTGAGGGGTGTTTAAACCTAGTAAATCTTATTCAAATACTCACATATTATATATCAAATTAAAGCCCCAGAAGTCTTCCTTCCAAACATGTATTCAGTTTTCAGAAACACGTTTTTGATAGAAAGTTATAGGAAATTACGCATAAAGGTATATCATTCTGGAATCACATTCTACACAAGTTTATCCACACCAAGTTATTATCTTCACTATAGCATCATCCACAAGCCATATGCATAAAACCAACATGCAAGGGTCCTAGGCCCTCAAAAACATACATGCAAATGTAGAAGTTGATAGTAAAGATGATGATGAGTTTAAATAAATTGGTTTGATGAACATGTATCAAAAGAAAATCAACTTGCAACATAAATCATTAACATGCATGTCGATAAAATCATTAGGTTTCTTAGAAGAAGAGTAGAATAAGATATTATACCCTTGGTGGTATTGATGAGGATGAGGATGAGCAAGTTTTTGGGCCTTCTCAAGAGCAAGATGATGAAGAGCTTTGAAGCTTCTAAGTGTTGTTTATGGTGGAAATAGGAATAAATGGAGTGAGTTGTTTTGGAGAAGAAGAAAACAAAGTGGGAACAAGGGTGTGAGTGAGAGTATATATAGTGGACGGGGAGAGACACACACACACACACACATATATATATATATATATATATAATTTAGATTTAAGTGGAATAATGGTTACTTGTAACATTAATTAAAAGAATTAATTATGTGTAAGGTTATAAATGAAAACACTATTTCAATCAATCAAGTCTCTTCAAATATGCATTTAATATATTTTAAATTAATTTATTTCGTTCCGATTCAATTCCTCTCTCCGGCAATGTAAAACGATCGTATTTCTTATGAAAATCGCACCCGAAAAATCAATAAAATAAATTTTTTAACGAAAAATTTTAAAATAGTGGAAACATTAGCAATCATAATTAGAAGCATAATCGTTTCGTTCACGAGTAAAAATTTCATTTTCTAATCAGTAAACTTGTACAGATAGAGAAAACGCAGACCGGGTTTCGTCTGAATTTTCAATTGAAATTTTTACTGGAGCTTCCTAAGATAAACTAATTTGTGAAAATGATTTTATTTTATCAAAATAATTTCTAAAACTTTAAAATCTATTACCGGCAAGTACATACTTAAGCACAAATTAACAAGAAACAAAAATCGGGGCGTTACATGACCGAATTCAAATTTTTTGTTGAATCCACTCCCTACACGTGATAATCATTTTCAATATTTGGTCCCTATCATATGACGACGTTTTAACACCGATAAACATCAATGACCAAATTGAAAATAATTTTACATTTAGGGAATGTTTTGAATTTTTTTACATATAGGGACTAAATTGAAAATCAATATTTCATATGGGGACCAAAATATTAGTTTAACCGTAATTAATTAAGTACAAGGAATTATAAAGGATATAAAATGGTACATTTCACTTCATCCTAGAAGCCCAAATCAAATATATGAAAATTTTATGGCTTGAGTGTGCATTCTCATCCTTAACAATCTCACTTCATTACTTTAACGGTCTCGTTATTTGACCATCAAAATGGGACATCAAAATCCAATAACAACTTTCATGATTAACATAGTTCAAAAATGTGGTTAATGAAGTATTGAGTTTTGCTAATAAATATACCAAGGTGCCGCAGCTCATTAATCATCAACTTAACTTCATTATGTCACTAATCATGATTTTCAAGTGTTCAAATATAATCTACTACATATATATTTGAACACCTGAAAATCGCTGTTAATGACGTTTAGTGGATGGTTAATGAGTTGAACACCTTGGTATATTCATTAACCACAAATTTGAACTACATTAACCATGGAAATTATTATCGAATTTTGATGCCCCATCTTAATGTACAAATAACATTTCTATTACTTTAAAAGTAAAAACTCACAAAGATTAAAGTCTTCTACTATTTTACTTCATTGTTAATCACTCCACTACATCGATCCAAACGTCTTAAATAATGGTTGCGGTTGCATTGTAGACAGTTTAAAAAAAAAGCATCAATTTGCCGTAGGAATTCCTGCTGTGTATATGGAATAAACTTTGTTGGAAGAGACAAAATATCTAGGTTTTCAAACAGATTAGTCTCCATCCATTCACTATGATACCTTGATGGACAAAAAAACAAACAAACTAAAATAGCTTTTTTTTAAAAAAAAAAACTATTTTTGTGGGAAATAATCTCTTATTGACACCACTCACGGAATCATTTCCCATCAACTTAAGGGAAGTTACTCCTGACATGGTGCCAAGTGCTACAGATCCCACACCAAACATTTGAAGCCTAATCTGCATGCCTAACATAAGGCATGACTCCCATCACACTTATCCCAGAGAACACTAACACAAAACGTAACAAGCTTATTTGTGAGGTCTCGGCTGAGTTTCATGATTTGTGTTTGGTTAGAAACATGGATGTTATTTTAGTCCATACCACCATCTATGTGTTTATGAGATGAAATTTGAATTCGTGCCATAATGTGACACTTGGTGATATCATCCACTAACGTATCTATGTGTTTGGAGAAAGATGGGTAGGTGCATATCCAACACACCATCCTTCTTTGTGCACAATCAATGATGGTTTGACAAATGCTCCCACCTAGTGCAAACATACTTAGAAAGTAACATTGCTTACTTGCTATAAGAAGAAAGGGGCAAAGTAACATGAACCCATTGCTTCTACTATATAGTTAGGGGCAAGTTGTTCAACATAAAGCACAATGTGTGTATTTGGATTTACGTCAATGTTGACTTAAATGTGAAACTGATGAAATTAAAGCTTTCACGTAGTGTCAAAAAAATTACAATCTTGCCATTGTTAACGTGCGTGTAATGTAAACAAAGATATTAAAATGATTGTTTCATTTTATTTATTTATTTTACGATCATTCTATTTTAAATCATCTCACTCTCGTTCCAATTTCGTATTGATTTCCAAAACTAGCTCAATGCATCAATTAAAAAAAATCAAAATGAAGATTCAATTTCAAGCTATAATCTGGTATTTAGTTTTGATAATCATAATTTCGATTCTGTATTTGTGAATTTATATATTATTATTATTATTATTATTATTATTATTATTATGTCAATTTAACATAATTTCACAAATTTCATTTTTTGCATCCTCTTAAATTTTTTTTTGAAAAACACTAAAACATATTTTATTTTTTTGAGTCTTTAATCGAGTATCTCCATAAATATAGCTACAAGACTAATCTTTGTGTCGGGATGACTTTTAAAAATACCAAAACCTAAAAAATACATATTAAAAAAGAAGGCATTTGTAAGGGGAAAAAAAGAAAGAAAAAAAAACCACCATCATAATTGTTGGAAGACTGTCCAGTGTTCATTTTGTTTCTCCATTTCGTCGCCCTGTCAGTCAGCCACTGTTTCTTCACATTTCTCCCTTCCAAACCCAAACCTCACACCAGCTTTCTCTTCTAAAACCCTCTCTCTATATTTCTTATGTATTTGTGAATTTATATATTATCATCATTATTATTATGTCAATTTAATATAATTTCACAAATTCATTTTTTCCACCCTTTTTTTATTTTAAAAACACTAAAACATATTTTGTTTTGTGGGTCTTTAATCGAGTATCTCCATAAATATAGCCGCAAGACTAACCTTTGTGTCTGGGTGACTTTTAAAAATACCAAAACCTAAAAAATACATATTAAAAAATAAGACATTTGGAAGAAAAAAAAGGCTCTAAGCAAAGGCAAGCCCACCAACATAATTGTTGGAAGGTTGTCCAGTGTTTATTTTGTTTCTCCATTTCGCCGCCCTATTAGTCAGCCACTGTTTCTTAACATTTCTCCGTTCCAATCCAAAACCTTACACCCTCTTTCTCTTCTAAAACCCCCTCTCTATGTTTCTTTTGTAATTGTGAATTTATATATCATCATCATCATCATCATTATGTCAATTTAATATAATTCCACAAATTCATTTTTTCTACTTTTTTTTAAAGCACTAAAACATATTTTGTTTTGTGGGTCTTTAATGGAGTATCTCCATCAATATAGCCGTGAGACCAACCTTCTTGTCGGGATGACTTTTAAAAATACCAAAACCTAAAAAATACATATTACTCCCTCCGTTCTTTTTCTTTGATAATTTTAGCTATTTGTTTTTGTTCCAAAACAATGGGTATTTAATAAACCCAAGACATATCTAACCATTTTTTTTCCATATATACCCTTATAATATAATTAAATTGAAATGTCTTGAAAATACACAAAACCTTCCAAGTACATAAATGGCTAGTGGAGTATGGAGTAAATATAGTTGAAATTTGTAAATAATTAATGGTTGAAATAAGGGTATCTATATATAATATATTTGAGAATCATTTCAAAAGAGGAAACTTCCGAGTGTCAAACTCATGAGTAATTCCTCAAGGGATTTTGTCCTACTTGACTTCACCACAATGCTTCCCTCCAATTTTTGCACACAAGCAATTATTAATTAAATCTATTTTTGAAATGAAGCAATAGAAAATAATCTCATTAATGACCATAAGAAAGGAAACAATTAGTATTAATCATAATAATATGCAATTGAATAAAGAAAAGGAAAGTGCAATTAGTTTTTGTTGGCTGAGAACAATTCGAAATAATCATATTAATTATTATTAATCATAATAATTGTAACACCTGACTGCTCTATGGATTGACGACTGTCCCCACAAACTAACACGAGTTTTTTCAGCGTGCTTTGTCCCCACTCACACGCTTCCTGGGAATCCCAGGAGGTCACCCATCCCAGAATTGCTCCAAGTCAAGCACGCTTAACTATGGAGTTCTTAAGTGATGGGCTCCCGAAAAGAAGATGCATCTTGTTAGTATATGTAGTACCAATCAATTCATATAAGCATTCCTCAGCTGTATAGTCCCATACCTACACAGTCTCAGGATCCTCTCATTCGGGTGTGTTATCGATTCATTCATGTGTCCCTCCGCCTAAAAGCCTGCCAGGAGCCGCTCCTTGTCCGTGCCTTCTTGCACCAACGACCACTCCCCGCCCTCGTCGGCACGTTCCAATAATCACATTAATTATTATTAATCATAATAATCATCAAAAAGGTAAACAATGATTCAAATGTTAGACACAATCTAGTCAGCAGAATCAATTTCAAAAGTCATTTATGAAATCGAATTTTGAAAAGAAGAAAAATCAAAATAATGGTTAGAAGTTATTAATTGTCTAAAATATGCATCTGGTAATAAGAATCAATTTGAAATGTCATTAATGAATTTTAAATAAATAGAATCAAATACATAATAAGAATAGTAACCACACAACAATACATTAAACATAAATCAATTTTGTAGGGAAACAATTCATAACGATTATCGAGATCATAAATATATTATCTTAAATTACTTACCCATTTTGAATTATGAAATATCATCAAATTTACTGTTATTTTATCATATTTGACAACTTTTAATTTGGCATTTAATAATTAATTCATAATCAATTCAAATCCAAATAAATTCAAATTCAAATAAAAATCATACAAAAAATATCAAATAATCTATAAATACCCACAACTTCATGAAACAAATGGCTGAAGATCAATCCAACTACGAATACTTATGTCTCTATTGTTATTTTCATCTTCATCTTTCTAAAATAATCAATTGCTATCATCTTCTCTAAATTTTCTTGCGTTTATTAATTTTCAACGCAAAAATAAATTCAAACAATATACACAAATTTCTTCATCTTTATATTCTTTCTCCAATGTCTGAGGTAAGCTTATATCTTTTTGAATATTTTTTATATTTTGTGTGATATTTATAACACTGGAAGTTTGTTTGCTGACATTTTTTTTTACATTTCCTCACTTAGATGATGTGTTCTACAAAGGAAGAAAAAAGGAGTTCTACTATGCTATAAAGACAAGGTTTGATCTTTGTTATTGCATTTTAGAAATTTTTTAATATCTTTTTTCTTTTCGAGAGATATATTTTTCATTATTGTTTGATTCGTCTGGTATCTCTGTTCTTCTCACAAAGGTTCTATCTTTTCATATTTGTTTTATTGTTATCTTTCTCTAAGGCATGCTTATATCCCTAACATAATATTTTTAATATGATTTTTAAAATATTTCCAATATATGACATTTGAAGTTTGCTTGCTAGATATTTTTTTTGTAAATTTTACATTCCGAGAGATGATGCACAATATTGATTTTTCAATACACTAATATCAATCATTTTTTCCAAAACAATGTGATTGAATTATGATTGTTGTCAATTAATTGATAAATATGCATATTATTAACATGGAAAATTGAAAGTTTTACAATGTGATTTTATTATGACTATTGTCAATTAATGGGAAGATATGTATATTAACTTGAAAAAGCTAATATTAAAATAATAATAAAATTTAAAAATAATAATATTACCAAACTATCTTTAGTTTATGAGGAAAACATACTCTTATAACGGCACTAGCTAGGATATTACCATTTAAATGTTATATAAAAAAAAATAAATATTATATCTCAAACTGATGTGAGATATTGATTTGCAATTTATGTGAAACATCAAAGAATACTTTATAAATCAACCTATCATGGAGCTGACTTGATGCATAAATTCTGCTTCAAAATAGGTTTTTAAAACATTCCAATTCTCTATAAAAATAAATATCAATTAAGAATTAACTGCATGACTTAAAATCTAGAAATAAATCATTACAGGCATTGAAGGCTCAATATCCTAATTTCTAAAATCATCATTGAATGGAGAAATATTCAAGAAACACCATTAAATTCGGAATCAGAGTGATGCATTATTCTTAATAGAAACGTATGATTTTTGAAAATTTTAATCATTATACTTATTAATGATTTAGGATTTCAAATTTATTGTTGCATGATAATGTTTTCAACACATTATACTTATACATAAAATTTTAAAATCCTATATTAATTGTACAAAAATTGACACTTAATACTCACATATATTGTCATTTATGCAAAATACAGGATTTCAATCTTCAAAATTATTGTTTTATGATAGACCCAACAATGCATTATACATGAATCCATTTAATAAGAAAAATCATGAATTAAACTACAATCATTTAATTATGATTTCTAATTGAACCTAATGCTCAAGTGTATTTAAAATTACTCCGAGGTTATATCAACTAAATCATATGAAATCAATAAAAGAGAGGAATAATCAATGTAAAGAGAAATAATTCTGATTTAAAGAATAATCCTAATATTTTCCAATCATCTATAAAATAAATGAGAAATAAACAATTAATTAATAATTATGTTGGGCATTTTACATGAAATAACATTAATATCCAAAATTTTATAGATGTATATTTTAATAGATACAACATAATAATTATTTTGATAAAAAAATATTAATTATGTATCGCGCTTAGCACGGGCCATCATACCATAAATATGTTGTTATTGATAATTAATGTAATGTAAGTTATTAATATTACATTTATTTTAAATTATTTTAATTTTTATTCTTAATTCCTACGAAGACACAATAATTTCTAAGTTATACAAGTAAATATTAAATAAAATATGATAACCTAAAAGTAAAACTATATCACACACAGAGAAAAATATTTTACATGAAAATATATTAATATCTCCATACAAATCTATTGATACTTATTACAATGATATTGGACATTTTAGATGAAAGAACATTATTACTATATATGCTATGGATATGAATATTTTAATAGAAATAACACATTAACATTTTTACATGTGTATATATCCCGTCAATGTAAAAATATTTATACTGGTATCTACTAATATTTTGACATATGTATTTTTATTTTAATAACTAAATAAAAAATAACAATGAATCGTTTTTTATCAAGATGTTATTGGATGTTTGTGTAAAAATTATTTACACTTATAGTACATATATTAAACTCATATAATATTTTTTAAACTCAACATTGTATATACTCATAACATATATTTATTTTATACACCTTAGATTATTATAGAACTAATTTATCTATAATACAAATTATATTAAACAATATTTATTTGCTTTTTAAAATTTAAAGTCATTACATTAATTTGTCTGTTACTGAAAATATATATTAAAACTTTAATTTACAAAATGTATTGTTTTTTGTATCCAAGTTCAACTTTCACTTGCATATAATATAATTTTTATTTCACAATCATTAATTTAAATATTTTACGTCGTCAACTACAATTTATTTTATGTTTTATCCATTATTCTACGGTAGCGATGAAAAATAATTTCATAATTTTTCAACTAATTATAACGCTTGTTAAAAATTAGAAACTTACCAAGTATTGTATTTTATCATCCACATTTGAATAAATCATTTTTTATAATTTAACTTCTATATTTAAAAATAAAATTTACTACAAAGAATAATCTATATAATTTTTCACGAGTAATATATATCTCGTGCACGAGAGATACAAATATAAATATATTAATAATTTTTTAATCTATGTATAAAAATCTTAAATTATGAAAGAAAAATTATAGGGAGTAAAAAAGAAGGCATTTGAAAGGAAAAAAAAAGAAAAGAAAAACGGCCCTAGGCAAAGGCAAGCTCACCAGCATCATTGTTGGAAGCCTGCCCAGTGTTTATTTTCTCCACTTCGCCGCGCTGTCAGCCACTGCTTCTTCATATTTCTCCCTTCCAAACCAAAACCTCACACGCCCTTCTTTCTCTTCTAAAACCCCCTCTCTATGCTGCTTCTGTAATCGCCAACTTCACTTGCGTTTTCTCTGGTACTCCCACTCCACCATTTGATATCTACATGTGTCTGTGCATGGACACGACGACTATTTTGAACTGTCTTTTCTTCATAGCTTACATTTTTGTTGATATATTAATACTTTAGTATCATGATATGATTGTTTTATTTATTTGGATTCAGAAGGAGGAGAAAATGGCTGGAAAATCAGGCAAGGGGAAGAGCAAAAGAGGCTCACATAACAATAATAATAATAATAATCATAATCATAACAATGTTGCTTCTAATAATTCTTCGGAACTTATTCCCGCAAAAGATAATGTTGAAGAAGGCACTTCAGAACACGCAGAAGCTGAATTGGTAACTAGTACCAATCCTTCCGAGGTGAAGGAGCACGAAACACCAAATGCAGACACCCAACAAAAGCAAGGTCAATCTCATGTTTTGTATTATGCATTAATTTCATTACAATATATATGCAGTTCAATTGTAATTATTAAATTATGTATTCTTCTACGAAAAATATATTATAGATTGTTGTAGGTAATAGATGAGATATAGAACTTCAGCATCACTTTATGCTAATGTTTTTCCTCACGTGGATGGTGCAGGTGATCTTCACCTTTACCCTGTTCCTCTCAAAACACAATCTGGGGAGAAGCTTGACCTGCAGGTGAGTTAGGGTGCGTTTGGGTGAGCTTATAGATAACTTATTAGGGCTTATGCAATTAGCTTATGAAAATAAATTTATGCAAATAGTTTACGATTTTCTTATAAGCTCTTTTTAACTTATTTCAGTAAGCTTGTTAGAGAAGCTTATGAAAATAAACGGTTTTTAGCTTATTGTATAAGTACTTAATTAAGTCAGTTATCCTAACATGCCCTTAGGGTATTGTATAAGCGCTTATATGTGACAAAAAGCGTATTCTAACTTTCGAAGTTTTTAAATTGATTCGCAGTTGAGCACAGGTGACTCCGTCTTTGATATAAAACAGTTCCTTCATGATGCTCCAGAGACATGTTTTATCACATGCTATGACTTGTTCTTGCACACAAAGGATGGGTCCACTCATCACCTGGAAGATTACAAGGAAATTTCGGATGTAGCTGACATTACTACTGGTGATTGCTACTTGGAAATGGTTCCAGGTACGTTAATGAACTTTCTTTCTTGAAGCAATCAGATCTTTAAATATTTATCTTTAGTGGATTACAATGTCGAAAATTGTCTTTGTAGCATTATACGATGATAGGTCCATAAGGTCTCATGTTCACCATACTAGAGAGTTGCTTTCCCTTTCTAACATCCACGCTTCATTATCAACATCACTTGCCCTGAAGAATGAGACAGCACGAAACAAAGCTGCAAATTCAGGAGGTATGGGTCACTTACCTTTATTGGAATTTTCTATACTTCAATCAGTTCAATGCTGTTCTGCTTCTGCACCTTTTTATTTTCGGGTTTTAGGAGGCCTATTGGACCTAGTGTGGGGAATTGGGAAATAGGGATGTGGGGGATTGAACCCGTAGTCCCGTACCATCTAACTGCAGCCCCCTTAAAGATCAGTTGAGCTATGCTCAGCTGGTTGCCGATTTGCTACTTTACCTTTGAAATGTATAATTACTGGTCTGCTCTGCATTTCCTGAAGTTTCAGATACCTCAAAAATTGAGGTTGCGGAGCTTGATATACTTGGTTATATGCATGATGTCTCTGGTTCATTGGGTAATTTTCTTCCATCCCCATTGAAGGACGTGAAGTGTGTGGAGAGCATAGTGTTTTCATCCTTCAATCCTCCTCCAAGCTATAGAAGGTAACTCAAGAAATGTCGTCTTCAGTTAATATCATTTCATATTCTTGTTCAGTTTAAAGGCATTGGACAAGATATTCTGTGGTTTGCAGCCTTGTTGGAGATTTGCTTTATTTGGATGTGACAACTCTGGAGGGTAATACATTTTGTATAACGGGAGGTACAAGGATGTTTTACGTCAACTCAAGCACAGTGAACACTTTTGATCCAAGGCTAAGCAAAGCTACTTTCGAAGCAACAACTCTTGTTGCTCTCTTACAAAAGATTAGCCCCAAGTTCAAAAAAGGTAGTGAAGTGTATTCAACTGCTTAATTTAAGACTTGAGTTTGTCGATTTTGGGCTTTGAGAACCAAAACTTATTCCCTTCTTCAATTTTGAAGCTTTCTGTGAAATTCTAGAGCAGAGGTCTGCTGCCCATCCTTTTGAAAATGTGCAGTCTTTGTTGCTTCCTAATTCGTGGCTTAGGTTATACCCAGTTCCTGGTGAGCTCAACCTTCGGCAATTTGTTTCACGTATTATTTTTCAATTTTTTTATGTTGTACTAACTTGTGCTCCTAGAGTTTGATAACAGGGTTGCTTTTCCTTTAGTGGCAATGATATATTTTCTCTGTTTGTTTTGAGGGAAATTTGCAAAGTTAAAATCTTACTTTTGCCGCATCCAAAACTTGGTCCAGTTAGTCTCAGTGCTCCTAAAATCTAGTCAGCTTTTCCATGCATTCTTGCTATTTTTTACTTTGTGTTATCATTGGCAAGTGATGCTATTACCTGATACTTTAGTAAAGCTGATTGCTATGGACATCAGGCTTTTTGACATAATTCACCTCAATTTTGTGGAATTTTGTGGATAAAAGATTAAGAGGTGGTCTGAAAATTTCCAACCTAATTAACATTATTATGCAACACAACAAAGCCTTTTCTCATTAGGTGGGGTTGGCAACATTGTTAGCCTTATCCTCATGAACAATATTATGCTTTTTCAATTTTTTCATTTTAAAAATGGAGAGGCAGCCCAACTGACACTGTCCATTTTATGCTTCATGTCTGACATTACAAACATTGTTTAATATCGTAAATGTTGGTAACATTTCAGGTTTTAAAGCAGAAGTCAATTTTTGAATTTTGAATTATTATTTTTTTATCTTGGTAGCTTTTCAAACTAATTGTTTGGTCCCCACACCATATCTCAGTTTGGATTTGAATCTTTATTCAGTGTTGATGAAAGATGATTGAGAAACTTGGGCTGGTTTGAGTTGGTGACTTTCATATTAACTATTCTAATTGTATCACTTTATATTACTTAGAATCGACTTTCCATGGCATGAGATTTTAAATTTAATTTGCATGTCAGAATTATCTCTCTTTTCATCCTTGTGAGGAAACAATAGCAGTCTTATTAGCAGAAACATTTATAATTTATTTAATTACTTTTTTTTTTCTGGTTTTAAATGAGGATGCTGTCTTGATGTTTTTTGTAACTTTGTTTCTTTTGTTGGCAGAGCATCGACGCGACTCAGCCAGGTCTGAGAATTCCTTCACTCTTCTATATGGAAGTGAGCCTATTGGCATGCAAAGAGATTGGAATGAGGAACTGCAATCTTGTCGAGAATTTCCTCATACAACTCCACAGGAGAGGTACCTTTATTTTCTCATTCATAACTTGATGTCCTTAAAAGTAAAATGTTCCTTAGTCTTATCTGTTGGTGTGACTTGTCCTCATTTATTATCTTTGCTTCTTTGGTGAGTTGTCCATTACTGCAGGATTTTGCGGGATAGGGCACTTTATAAAGTGACATCAGACTTCGTTGATGCAGCAATAAATGGTGCTATTGGAGTGATTAGCGGCTGCATTTCTCCAATAAACCCAACTGACCCAGAATGCCTTCACATGTTAGTGGGACCTAGTGTTTTAAAGCTATAACAATTTATCCAATTCCAATATGTTGTTGACTTTCTTGAGATTCTAAATACTTTTTCCCACATTCTGATATTTTGTTATTAAAAGTTGAAAACATTTATGTATACACTAGTGGAAGCTTCATATTACATTTTTCTTTCTTTATTTCCTTTTTCTTGGGGTAAGGGTGGAAAATATTCCTCTCTTGGCTCATTTTCTTTGTGAAAAACATGTTAATTACTAGACTGTCTCAAGTATGGTACACAATTGTGGAAAAAAGTATGGTACGTAATATACTATCGTTCTTTCTTTTGTTTATAAAACTTGTTCAAATTGTCATTGTTGTAGCTGATTAATCATGCATTGTTAGCATCTGTGCAATTTCTCTTTCCTCTGCACTAAAGCTTGTCTTACACAGTTACACATGGTAATTTGATGGCTCATCAGTTCCCCCCTTTCTGTGTTCTGGTCATAGGTATGTGCACAACAATATATTCTTCAGTTTTGCTGTTGATGGTGACCTTGAGCAGCTGTCTAAGAAATCTAAAGATGCTAATTCAAAAATATGGAGCGCAGGCACTATGCCTGGTTCTTCTAACAAATCTTCAGACTACCAGGTTCCCAATGGGGGGGAGAATGGTTCAGAAGATCTTATAAATGGCCTGGAAGTTACACAAGATATTCCTTCTGAAGAACAGCTGGCTGAGAGTGAGCAGGCTACATATGCTTCTTCAAATAATGATTTGAAAGGAACAAAGGCTTACCAAGAAGCTGATGTCCCTAGACTTTATAATCTTGCTATATCTATAATTGACTACAGGGGCTACAGAGTGGTAGCTCAGGTGTGCTGTTAAGCTGAAGTTTAACTATTGATAAATTCATCCTTTTCAAGAAAATGTGATTAATTGTAGGGTTTAAGTTTTATAATATCAATTTACTTTTGGTGTCTTCAAGTTTTTGGTCTAAAAATCATAGATATGGCTCTTCCAGATATAAGTTTGTTTGAATTGAGCCATTCTTCTTTTTGTTCTTAAATAAAATGGTTTGAAATGCAACCTGATGCATCAGGACTCTTGAAAGTAGCAAGAAACAGAATTGGCATGCACTGAAATGTGATCAAAATATAATTTACTATTTCTATTAGCTTTTATGAACATATATTGTTAAGTGTATGTGTGTGTAGGGGTCATATCTCATGAGAAATTTTGGGAGAAATGCGACTTTCGATACAAATGTCAGGCGTCAAGTCAATCAAGGTAGGGCGGCGGAAGGATAACTCAGTCCTGCAAAATCTCTGCCAAAAGATCGTTCAACTGCTAAGGGAGGAGAATGCACACTATCGGTGGTTCAAAGGGCTGGAGTAGTAAGACAAAGCTCAACAAAGCTAATGGAAGAATTGGGCCTAAGAGGGATCCGATCCATATTGGTTGAAAACAAAAACAGAGACTTCGGGAGTGTTAGAGTATATATGCTTGGTCTAACTAAGCTTAGGCTAATTGAATCAAGCTACAGCTATATATACCATGTATTGCGTACACTCTGTTCACAACGAAAATCATAATTCAGTTATTCAGTTTTACCTTTCTTTCTTCTCTCAACTCTATTATGGTATTAGAGCTCCTTTTCTGGGGCCTTACTCTGAATCCATGGCGGAAACCGGTAATCCCTTCAACACTGCGGCCACCAGAGCCAATATTCCGGCAACCGGAGTTGCTCCCTCCTCCTCCTCCTTCAATCCACCACTTTCTGTAAAACTCGATGATCAGAACTTCCTCTTATGGAAGCAACAGGTGGAAGCTGTAATCATTGCACACAAACTCCATCGCTATGTAGTAAGCCCTAGTATTCCACCGATGTACAACAATGAGCAAGATCGAGCCCTAGACATTCAATCCGAAGCTTATCAGCTATGGCTGGTGCAAGATCAGATGCTGTTTACTTGGCTCCTAAGCTCGATTTCGCCTTCTGTACTTCCGCGCTTCATCAATTGCAAGCAATCGTGGCAGATATGGGACAAGGTGCACAAATTCTTCCACTCGCACCTGCGCGCCAAGATTCGTCAATTTCGATCGGAGTTGAAGAACACGAGAAAGGGATCGCGCTCGATTACCGAATACCTTATGCGTATTCGAGCCCTAGTTGATTCGTTGCAAGCGATCGGTGATCCTGTTTCAGAGCAAGATCACATCAACACAATCCTTGAAGGCTTGCCTGAAGAATTCAATTCGTTTATCATGATGATCTATGCTCGTGTAGATCCTGTATCAATGGATGACATTGAAGCACTGTTAATTGTTCAAAATGCTCAATTCGAGAGGTACAAGCAAGATCTCTCTTCGTCATCTTCGGTTTCTCTCAATCTAGCTCAAGCTGATTCGATTAACACTTCTACTCATTCTCAACCTGGTTCTGAGGTGAATTCGAGCCGCGGTTGCTACTCTAACCGGAGCAGAGGACGTGGTGGTCGTGGCCGTGGCGGCCGTGGCGGCGGAGGCTGAAGCAATGGTGGTGGTGACAGACCTACATGTCAGCTTTGCCATAAATATGGCCACGGTGCCTATAACTGCTGGCACAGATTCGAGCATGATTTTGTTCCCAGTCAGCCTCCTCCACCTCCATCAATAGCTCAGGTTGCTTACAATTTTCCTCCTCAAGGAGCTTCTAGGCCTCAGACTCAGTTCCCTATGTCTCTGCCTCCTAGACCACCTTCGGTTCACCATGATCAACCATCAGCGTTTATGGCTGCTCAATCCTATCAGTGCCCTCAGTCTCAGTATAGCTCCCCTACTCAAGAGTTTTCAGTAAATCAAATGTGGTATCCAGACTCGGGAGCATCTCATCACATCACTGCAAATCCTCAGAACATGACTCATGGCACTATCTTTGGAGGCCAAGACCAAGTTCTCATGGGCAACGGGCAAGGTCTCCCTATTCACTCCATTGGCTACTCTAAAATCACCTCTTCTAGTCACCCACACACCACCTTGTCTTTAAATAATTTACTCTTAGTTCCTAGCATAACCAAAAATCTGGTCTCAGTGTCCAAATTTGCTAGGGACAACAATGTCTTTTTTGAATTCCATCCTTACACTTGTTTTGTCAAATCACAGGGATCTAACAAAATCATTCTTGAAGGCTCTCTAGGCAGTGATGGGCTATATTGTTTCAAGCACATCAATATACTCAAGGAGCCTTCCTACTCTGTCATAAGTTTTCTGCCTTCAACTTCTAGTTCTTACTGCAGCTCAAATATGTCAACGTTTCTACTCTTTCAGCTAATATGTACACAAATACTGTTTCCAATTCCTATGTGACATGGCACAATAGGTTAGGCCATGCTCACACTACTGCTGTAAAAACTGTTAGGCAATTGTGTAATGTTCCCTGTTCAAACAAAATAAATACTGAACTTTGTTCTGCTTGTTGTTTGGGTAAGTCTCAGAATTTTTGCCCCTCCCTCTCCCACTGTACATGCCACAGCTTTTGAGTTGATCCACTCAGACCTATGGGGTCCAGCACCCATAACATCCTCAAATGGCTACTCCTACTACATAGCCTTTGTTGATGCTCACACTAGATATTTTTGGATTTACTTCCTAAAGAAGAAATCAGATTCCCTCACCGCTTTCAAACAATTCCATGCCTTGGTTCAAACTCAGCATTCGGCAAACATTAAGGCTCTGCAATCTGATTGGGGAGGTGAATTTAGGACATTCACCAATCACCTTGCTGAGCCGGGCATTGTCCATAGACTCACTTGCCCACACACTTCCCATCAAAATGGGACCGTTGAAAGAAAGCACAGACAAATTGTTGAGATGGGATTGGCTTTACTCTCTCATGCCTCCCTACCTATGTCCTATTGGGACCACAGCTTCACCATGGCTGTTCATTTAATAAACAGGTTACCTACTGCAGCCATTTCAAACTTTTCCTCTCCTTATCATGCTCTGCACATCACTATCCCTGACTATTCCATTCTTAGAACCTTTGGTTGTGCATGTTTCCCTTTCCTTAGACCTTACAACAAGCACAAGTTGCAGTACAGGTCCAGTGAATGTGTTTATTTGGGAATCTTCCCTCAGCATAAAGGCCATAAATGCCTCGATCACTCTGGTCGCATCTATGTGTCCAAAGATGTGCTTTTCAATGAAAACTGCTTTCCTTATCCAGTTTTGTTTCATAGTTCCTAATCCTCCTCTCAGTCTCCTAACACCACTTTCTCATCCACCATTCCTATCTTTCAGTCACCTTCTTTAAATCCTGTCCCTCTTAATCAATTTCCTCCCCAAGCTTCTAATTTCAGTGTTCATGCAGAGCCATCCAGCCAGCATAATTCACCTTCAAACTCTCCCTCCACAAATCACCCACCTGTTCTGTCACCTGTCCAGTCTGTTCAGTCACCATCTTTGGTTCACTCTCAGTCTCAATCTCAGTCTATTAACTTTGCAGCCTCTCACTCTCCTATCTTAGAAGATGCTGCACCTAACTCACCTGCACACTGTCAGTCTGATCACTCGGGTTCATCCAGTCTTGTTCCTGTGCTCCCCTCTCATCCCATGCTCACTAGGTCCAAAACAGGGTGTCTCCCTCCTAGACTCTATCTCACTCATATGGAACCCCACTCTGTCAAGCAGGCCTTGTCCAGCCCCGAATGGCTATCTGCCATGAAAGATGAACATGCAGCCCTTTTGAGGAATCAAACTTGGTCATTGGTATCTCTCCCTCCCAACAGAAAAACAATTGGGTGTAAATGGGTCTTTAGGGTCAAAGAGAACCCTGATGGCACCATTAACAAATATAAGGCAAGACTTGTTGCCAAAGGGTTCCATCAGCAGCATGGCTTGGATTTTCATGAAACTTTCTCACCTGTCATCAAGCCAGTCACTATCCGGATCATTCTCACCATGGCCTTAACTTCCAAGTGGGTTATTCAGCAGATAGATGTTAACAACACCTTCCTAAATGACTTGTTGACTGAGGAAGTGTATATGACACAACCTCCTGGCTTTGAATCCGAGGACAAATCTCTGGTGTGCAGGCTTCACAAAGCCCTCTATGGCCTTAAACAGGCCCCAAGGGCATGGTATGAGAGGCTCACCGACACCTTGCTGCACTTTGGCTTTATGATTAGCAAATGTGACCCATCTCTCCATTGCTGTGAAAATCGAGATTCTAGTGAGGATCGGGAGGGGGATGGAAGATCGTAACTCGAAGGATCGTAACAAGGATCGTAAGATCCTAGCTAAAGTAGAAAAGTAGACTTGTAAAGTAGAAAACTATACTTATACATGTACATATGCATGAAAAACAACGTAGATAAGGAAAATCCATAATCATAATTCACAAGAAACCAAATCCAATACATAACACAAGCATAATAAGTTCATAATAATAAAATAAGACAAAAGCATAATAAGTTCATAATCAAAATCAAGTCAAGCTAACTCTAGGTCTCTAGCCATGTAATCTATAAGAGAGAATTTAACATAATCTCAGGATAGTCATTCTCATCCTTCATATCATCTTCATTCTCATTTATAGCATCATCTCCAAGTCCTCCAACTATCTCATCAACATCATCATCAATGGGAATCTGCAGATCATCTACAGGTGCACCACCAACACCAACATTTTCTGGGACAGTAAGATCTAAAATGTCTTCATCCAAAATAGGCAAATCTGAATTTTCATCTTGTACATTCTCCTCCACAATCCAATCATCATCAGAAGAAACATCTTCAATGTTGTAGTTATTTGCTTTCCTAGCTTCCTTCTTCTTGTTCAATCTTGAATTAGCCATCACAAATACCACATCATTCATGGTCTTTTGCTTCAAACAGTTCCTTTTCTTGGTGTGGACCTAAATAATCATGAAAACAATTAACTCATTTTAGGTACTAGGTAATTCTAAGAATGAAATTAATTGTGCTTCATAAATTCAAGTTCTTACCATCTCAAAGGCACTCCAATTACGTTCGCAGCCGGATGAACTACATGTCAAACTCAATACCCGAATAGCAAACTTCTGCAATTCTGGACATTCATCACCATAAGACTCCCACCATTGTGCTGGAGTTTTGGTTTGAAGTGCATGTTGAGCTATTGGATGACCAAAAAATCCCTTTTTCAACTTGAAGTCCTCAAGCTGGCGATCCAACTTCCCTATTTCTTCAATGTCTCCCACCATTCTTTGGAAACAATCATACAATCCTCTCTTGACTTCCCAATCCGAATTAAAATTAGGACCATAATGCAACATGGGGTTAAGGTAGTAGCCTGCAGCATGCAAAGGCCTATGCAATTGGTTGTCCCATCTTTGATCAATGATTTCCCAAATAGGAGTGTAGCTAAGAATGAATAAGAAATTAATTAGTTTCCAAAATAAGTCTACAAATTATATCATTGAACAAGTTGAAGATAATTACCTTTTAGAAACGCCATTGAAGGCACTTTGTATCATCTCTTTAGCTCGGTCCATTCCTTCATAAATGAAGCCCATGGCTGGCTTCTCATCCCCATCCACCATTCGCAGCACCTTAATTAGGGGATAAGCACCCTTCAAGCAGTTGACAATGTCCTTCCAAAACCCCTTATCAGTGACAAGTTCTTCCACATGTTTCCCATCCCTAGTCTTTACAAATTGGCTTTCACTCCATTCCTTGGATGTGAACATTCTAATTAGGGAACCCTTATTATCATGCAAGCATCCTAAGGTAAGGTAAGCAGTGGCAAAACGAGTAGCAGCTGGTCTAATCAATTCTCCTCCCTTAGTAAAATGATGCAACAAAGACATAAGACCAGTTCTGGAATAGATGTAGGTTGTAAGCTTCTTACCACTTGCAATTGTTTCTTTGTGGACTGGAATCTTCTTCTCAAAGTCCTCCAACATAAGGTCAATGCAATGAGCCGCACAAGGAGTCCAGTACAACTTCTCCCTCTTCTGCATCAACAAATCACCAGCTGCCTTGTAGTTAGCTGCATTGTCCGTGACAATTTGGACAACATTTTCTACCCCAACCTCTTCAACAACCTCATCCATCATTCGAAAAATCTTGTCAGCTGTCTTGGTAATGTTGGATGCATCAACAGACTTCAAGAAAACTGTTCCCTTAGGACTATTAACTAAGAAGTTCAATATAGTCCTCTTCCTCTTATCGGTCCATCCATCTGTCATTATTGTGCAACCCGCTTTCTTCCAAAACGCTTTATGATCCTCCAAGCTCTTACCAGTAAGATCAACTTCTTGCTTCAGATACTTCACCCTAATCTCATGGTAGGATGGTGACTTAAATCCTATACCATGTCGGGCAACTAATTCAAACATCTTTCGAAACTCATCACTCTTTACCACATTAAAAGGAATAGCATTTCTGTAAATGAATCTGCCTATTTCTAGGCATGCCTCCTCCCTCAAGCTCTTCTTGAATACACTATTGATTGTGGGTTGAGAGCTAACTCCCCTCTTCTTGAAAAGATCAGCAGAAGTCTCTTCCCTCTTTCTTTTTCCATCCTCATCAGCTGCACCACCTCCTTCATGCTCATTTTGGCTTGACTTATTAATGAGCCTCTTCTGCAATGAAGTCACAATGTCCCACATTTCTTTCCTAACCGTATCAGGCACTGACCTACAAGCTCCAACATCCTTTGCAATCCCTGCCAAATGATGCTTCATTCGGTAGACTCCCCCTGTTATCACCTTCCCACAATATTTACATTTTATTTTTCTTGCATCCCCATCCACTGAAACCCCATGCTGCCATGCCACATCAGACCTAGTCCCAGAAGCTTTCAGATTAGTCTTGCCACTCCCACTCCCACCAGCTTCGTTCCTATTAACAGCACTACCAGCAGGGTTACTTGAAGCCATTGCTGTCTAAGAACAGAACAGAACAGAGCGGAGCACAAAGAGAGGGGCGAATAAAGAAAAACAGAGGCGAAGAAGAGAACACAGGTGACGACGCGTCTGAGAAAGGAAAAGAGGGAAGGGGCGCAGCGCTGGTGGCCGTCTGAGAGAGGAATGGGACGACGGCGTGGAGCTGTTTGGCTGAGGGAGCAGACGATTTGCTGACAGAGGAGTAGAGGGAAACGGGGTTTGGGAATGGAACGAGACTTTAGGGTTTTTAACTTTTAACAGTTTCACATTTATAAATTTTAACTGTGGGCTGTAAAATGGACCCGGTTTAAAATAACCCGGATTTTCGAATCGGGTCGTCCCAAACCCAACCCTAAAACGAAACAGAGCAGAAAACGAAACAAAGCAGGATCGGGAGACTCACAGAAATCGGCGTTCCTGCGATTTCTCGATGAAGAACGACGATCTCGCCACGATGCTGCCAAGCAACGATCCCAGAGGCGATTTAACACGCAGAAGGGGCTGAAACTCGAAGAATCGCACGATCTTGCGATCTTGAACGCGATCCTAACAGCAATGCATCTCTCTTTGTCTACAACATAGGAGCAACTTGTCTGTATGTGTTAGTATGTGTGGATGATATCATCCTTACTGGGTCCTCACCTTCTCTTATTACTGAGTTAATCAAGAAGTTGAATGCCACTTTTGCTGTAAAAGAGCTGGGCAACTTGGACTACTTCCTAGGAGTTGAGGTGAAGCACCTTCCTAATGGCAGCCTCCTTCTCACCCAATCCAAGTATATCAGGGACCTTCTGTCCAAACACCCATGATTAGCAATTGCAAGATGAGTAAATTTGGGACTGACGCTATGGTTGATCCTACCCTTTACAGGTCCATTGTGGGGGCATTGCAGTATGCAACTCTCACCAGACCATAAATTGCTTTTAGTGTCAATAAGGTCTTCCAGTTCATGTCACATCCTTTGGAATCACGCTGGCAGGCAGTAAAGAGGATATTGAGATATCTGAAGGGTCTCTAAACTATGGGCTTCTTCTAAAACCTGCAGTCCAAGCTACACCCTTCTCTATCACAGCATACTGTGATGCTGATTGGGCCAGTGACCCAGATGATAGGAGATCTACTTCTGGTTCATGCATCTACCTAGGTCCTAATCTGATTTCTTGGTGCTCCCGCAAGCAACAATTGGTTGCTAGGTCAAGTACTAGGGCAGAATGCCGCAGCATGGCCAACACCACAGCTGAGATCTTGTGGTTTATGTCCTTACTCACTGAATTGAGAGTCCCTTTTCTCACTCCCTGGCTTCCGTGTGACAACTTACGTACTGTCTCCATTGCCCATAATCCTGTATTGCATGCCAGGACTAAGCATATTGAACTAGACATCCACTTTGTGCGTGAGAAGGTGTTATCTAAAGCTCTGTCAGTCATTCATGTGCCGGCATCAGATCGGTTGACTGACTCTTTCACTAAGCCACTTTCTTCCTCCAGATTCACTGACATCAGAACCAATCTCAATGTAGTTGCTGCTCCTCAACCATCTTGAGATTGCAGGGGGAATGTTAGAGTATATACGCTTGGTCTAACTAAGCTTAGGCTAATTGTAACTCAACCGACCTGCTGAGTCAGTCAGTTGAGAGTTAGTTACAGAGCAGTTAAGCTCACAGTTGTATCAAGCTACAGCTATATATACCATGTACTGTGTACACTCTATTCACAACGAAAATCATAATTCAGTTATTTAGTTTTACCTTTCTCTCTTCTCTCAACTCTATTAGGGAGCAATAAAGGATGTGACGGACCAAGGGCCCAAATCGCAGGAAGTGGGCTAGTTGGAGGAATGCAAGATGAAGAAGCTCAATCTGGAGTTGTTGGGCTAGAGGAGGACGAGAAAGTTATTGGGCTGGAAGAATTAAATTTCCTAAGTGGTGATTTAGAGGGGGATGATCCTGAGGATAAAATGGGTCCAACAGAGGTGGAATATGGATCCGTTAAGGGAATGAAACTACAAGAGGCCCTAGTAGGTTGTGGAAACTCGGTGGTGGTCTCTCCTAAAGCAAAAGAACGCGAGTTCATCAGGAAAGGTTGTGAAAACAATCATCTGGTTTATAGCTGCAGGACCAAGAAATCAAATGCTATTTTAAAGAGCCCGTCGAGCAAGAGGACGATCAGCGGCAGAAATCCAGAAAGTGGGGACAACAACTTTGTTTTCGACACAAACATAAATTTGGAAACAATTAGAAAAAGGGCTATCGCTGCTGGGAAAAGGCCAATGGTTCAGGAAGGGATGCAGCCGTGTTATTCACAGGAAAGGGACCCAATCTCTGAAACTCAGACTAGGGTCTCCAACCGTGCCTTGCTCAGGGCAGAGGCATACAAGGAAGCCAATGAAATTTGGAAGATGGGCAGGAAGTTGGGACTGGTAACGAACAACATGGAGGAGGACATTCTAAATCAGTTGGTGGAAATGGAAATCAGAGACAGGGCTCAATGCAACGGAGGAAAAGGCAACAGAGAGAGTGTAGGGGATCTCAACGTGACATAATGCGGATTGTCTCATACAACATAAAAGGCTTGGGGGGGAAGGGGGGAGGATCGAAGAAGAGGGAAGTCGGAATTCTGATTAAAAGGGAGACGGTGGATTTTATCTGTGTTCAGGAAACAAAATTGGAAGCGATCAGTTTCTATGCCAATCACTGTGGGGTGGAACAGAAATGGATTGGTGCTACAAGAGTTCCTCTAGGAGCTCAGGAGGTTTGTTGTGTCTCTGGAACAGAAATTGCTTTGTCTTAGAAGATACCTTTATTGGCAATGGCTTTGTGGGGGTGAAAGGGAGTTGGGGTGAAGATAATACACAATGCTTCATTTTTAATATTTATGCACCATGCACCTTGTCTGGTAAAAGAGCACTGTGGGAAGAATTGTGTGAAATCAGGGCCAATAACTTGGATTCTGCAGTGGTGTTTATGTGGTGACTTCAATGCCACAGGTGTGTATTATAGTTCTAGAAACAGAGAGAATAGAGAAGAAGATAAACTCATGTTATTCATTCTTATGAGTTACAGAAAGCTATCACCTTATATAGTGATCGCAAGACAGTTAGAATTGCTAACTGTATCTAACTGAAAGTAACAGAAAAGTGCAGCTGTGTACAACTATTTAACAGCTAAGAGAAAAAGGCCTTAAGCCCAATTACAATAAACTCGACTATCTCTAACATTCCCCCACATAAGCTCAAGGTGTTTGAGCAAGTGTAAGCTTGTCAAAGACCCTGAGTTTATCTCTGAGTGTACTGAATTTGATTGCTGATATTGGCTTAGTGAGCACATCTTCCCACTGATCAATTATTGGAACATGTGTCACACTTAGGCTGTGGTTTAGCACTTTTTCTCTAACAAAGAAAATATCAAGCTCCATGTGCTTGGTTCTGGAGTGCAGAACAGGGTTGTGAGCCAGGGAAACAGTGCTAAGGTTATCACATAGGACTCTTGGAATTTGAGTTTTGACCCTCAACTCTGTTAGCAATGTCTAAACCCAAAGAATTTCTGTACATAGGGCTGCCATGCTTCTATACTCTGCTTCAGCACTGGATCTAGCAACTAGAGTTTGTTTCTTTGACCACCAGGAAATGAGGTTAGGACCATGGTAAACACATGCCCTAGAAGTGGAGCGCCTATCATCTGGATCCGATGTCCAATCAGCATCACAAAATCCTGTCAAGGTCAGTGGTGTGTGCATGGCAGTAGGCTAAATCAAAAGGCCATGATGAATGGTACCCGTAAGGTACCTAAGAATGCGTTTAACAGTCTTCCAATGATCCTCTAAGGGCTGAGACAAAAACTGGCAGACCTTGTTCACCGAGTAGGAGATTCCGGGTCTAGTGATTGTTGCATATTGCAATGCTCCAACAATGGACCGAAACAGAGAAGGGTCTGGAACATAATCAGCTCCAAGCTTGGAGAGTTTGAGGTTAGCAACCATAGGAGTATTGATTCCTTTTGCTGATTCCATGTGGGCTTTAGTTAGTAGATCACGGATGTACTTCGATTGGGAAAGAAGAAGAGAACCATTGGGCAAATGGGTGACCTTAATACCCAAAAAACAATCCAAGTTGCCTAGCTGTTTGAGGGTAAACTTGAGTGTAAACCATCAATGAGCTCCTGAATGTGATGTAATGAGCTGCCGCCTGTGACAAGCATGTCATCAACATGCACTAGGATCATCATGCAGTGAGTGGTGGTGTGCAAGGTGAAGAGGGAGGGATCACACTTACTGGCCACAAAACCTCTGTGTAGCAGAGCAGCTTTGAGCCTTTCAAACCAGGCCCTAGGCGCCTGTTTGAGGCCATACAAGGCTTTTTGCAGCCTGCAAACAAGGTTCTTATCTTCCACTTCGAAGCCCGGAGGTTGTTGCATGTAAACTTCTTCATGGAGGTGACCATTGAGGAAGGCATTGTTGACATCCAACTGCCTTATTGGCCACTTGCATGAGACAGCAATGGATAGAACAGTGCGAACTGTGACTGGTTTTACAACCGGTGAAAAGGTTTGTGTAATCACAACCAGCTTGCTGGTGAAATCCCTTGGCTACGAGGCGTGCCTTGTATTTATTAATACTACCATCCGGGTTTTCCTTAACCCGAAACACCCATTTGCAGCCAATGGGTTTTCGGTTTGGTGGAAGGGGAACTAAAGTCCATGTTTTGTTGTTCATTAGAGCATCAAATTCATCTTTCATAGCTGCAGCCCATTGGGGAGCAGCCAAGGCTTGCTTAACAGAGGAAGGTTCCATGTGGGTTAGGAGGAGAGTGGGATGCAGTCTGGGCATAACAATGCCGGACTTGGACCTTGTCTACATTGGATGAGTGTTGAGGGGAAGAGGTGGGGGAGAGGGGGAGGATTCAGGAAAGGAAACAGGGGATGGAGTGGGGGACTAAAACCTGTCCTGAAGACTCGGGTGTGGACTGTACATGCTGAACAGGTGAGTGAATCAAACTGGTTGGACTTAGGGACTGAGTTGGAGACTGTACAGGGGTTGGAATATGGGGTGGTATGCTAGGTGAGGCAAGTGGGAAATGAGAGGAAGGTAATAGGGGTGGAACGGAGGAAACTGGAAAAATTGGGGAACTCTTTGGAGGGACAGATGGTGAAGCAAACAACTCTTTGTATGGAAATCTCAATTCATTAAAGATGACATCCTTAGAAATGAAGATTCTACCATCCGGGTTAAGACACTTATACCTTTTATGGGAAGATGAGTACCCTAAAAACACACTCCTGTGACCTAAAGGAAAGCTTGTGCTGGTGGTAGGGTCGAATAAAGGGGTAGCAAGCACACCCAAAAACTTTTAAGAACTTAATGTCAGGTTCTTTGTGAAGGAGAACAGCATATGGGGACTGATTTTGAAGCACAAGGGAAGGAAGGCGGTTAATAAGATATGCAGCAGTGAGGAAGGCACGATCCCAGAATTTAGGGAAAGGAAGTATGGGCTAAAAGGGTGAGACCCGTTTCAACAATGTGGCGATGTTTTCGCTCCACAAGCCCATTTTGGTGATGAGTGTGTGGGCATGTGAGACGATGAATGATGCCTAAGTCAAATAAGTACTTGGAGAAGGGACGGACCGCCCCCCCACCCCCCAAAATCACTTTGAACAGCTTTGATTTTGGTATTGAATTGGAGTTCTACCATACCACGGAACTGAATAAATTGGGAAAGGGTGTCAGACTTTTGTTTCAGTGGGAAAATCCAAGCGAACCGACTGTATGCATCCACACAAGTTAAGAAGTAGGTGCACCCACATGAAGATTTGGTAGGAGCAGGGCCCCACAGATCACACACTACAAGTTCAAAGGGAAACTTGTAGATAGTGGTGGAAGATGGAGCTGGGAGGCGATGTGCCTTACCCAAGCAGCATGCAGGGCAAAAATTCATAGGATTTTTGTGAGGAACGGGGAGTCTGCAAGATTGAAGTGCATATTTAAGTGCATCATGGTGTGGGTGACCTAGGCGTGAGTGCCAAAGTTTATAAGAAACAGAAACAGGAGACATATGGGAATCAATTGTATCATTATTCACTATATTTGTGGAAGTACATACATCAGTTTTGGAATTTACATTTAATAGGGAAACAAAATTACAAGTGGCAACATTATTTGTACTGACTGAATTACAGGTGGGAAAAGAAGACATAGCTATAGTAGGGCTTGACCCTAGACAGGAGATATTTTCAAATTTGTAGAGACCATCTACCCCGACTGTACCACGTAGCAGAACTTCAGAAGACCTGCGATTTGACAAGGCAAAATGAGGGGTGAAACTCAAAAAATACATGATTATCCCTAGCAAATTGACTGACACTAATTAAATTCTGTGATAGAGGGGACAAGCAATAGATTGTGTAAAGTGAATTGAGTGTGGGGTCGGGAAGGAGTAGTAAATTGCATGGAACCAACTTTGGTAATTGACAAACCTTGGCCATTTCCCAAGTAGACCTGCTCAGAGCCTGGTAAGGAGGCAGTCTCAGTCAGGTTAGAAGAGTCCGGAGTAACATGATGAGATGCACCCGAATCCGGGTACCAAGTGTTGCTGAACTGAGACTCTGTGCCTGTGAGATAGGCCAGTGGCTGTTGTGGCCTGGGTGGTTGGGCAAATGACTGAGAAAAAGAAGAAGGTCTGAAGGGCTGATTGAGCATGGGTGGTGGTGGTCGTTGATACAGTGCAGAAACTTGCCAATTAGGGAAATTATGAGTCTGAGGTGGTCCCTGGTGAAACTGATCAGAGTTGGACCCTGAGTGACGGTAGTAACAAACATTAGCATCGTGCCCGTACTTCTTGCATATCTGACATTGGACATTAGACCACCGACCACCGTAGCAGCCGCCGTAGTCGCCGCGACCCCTGTTTCTGCCACCACCGTAGCGGCCGCCACCTCGATTACCGCGGAAACCATCACCTTTGCTAGCTGACTCACCACCGATCACATGAGAGTAGCTTTCCAGGAATTGCTTGTTCTGAAACGAGGCACTTGGACTCGAATTGGTAAGGTTTCCAAATCCCGAATCTTGAGAAGTGGTTTGCGTATGGCTCACAGAGACTGAATCAGGAAGAATGCTTTTCTTGTTCTTTTCGAGGCGAGCTTCATGTGCTAGGAGAATCGATTCGAGCTCATCAAGGGACACATTCATTCTTGCTATTGATTGCAGCTACAACAGGGTCGAAATCCTCAGGAAGTGTTTCAAGTGCCACTTCCAGAAGATTGAGGCGGAATCGAATCGTCGATAGAGAGAAGAGCATCAGAGAGAGAACGGACGTGACAGACGAACTCTGAAACCGTGCGATTCCCTTTCGCTAGGGTTCGCACCTCCGATCTCAATTGCCTAGCTTTCGTGCTCAACAAACTGTGGAAATATTTGTGGATTTCATCCCAAATCTGCCAAGAATGAACGCAATTAACAACTCTGGTGAGTAACGAATCTGAGATCGAAGCAAGGAGCCAGGTTGAGATCAATGCATCTTGTTGCTCCCAATCACTATATGCTGGATTCACTTCATCGTTTTCTTGATCCGCATCAGTGAGGAATTTTGGTGGAATTCGCGGATCTGTGATATATTTCTGGAGTTTGTGGCCACGAACAACTCCTTCAATCTGCTGCTTCCATTGCCGAAAATTGTCATCATCAAGCTTCAACGAAATTGGATGGGAAGGTGTGAACTGTGGTGTGCTAAGGTTTGAGAAAGGATTGATGGAAGCCATGGCTTCAGGATCTAGAAGCTCTAGATACCATATTATAGTTCTAGAAACAGAGAGAATAGAGAAAAAGAGAAACTCATGTTATTCATTCTTATGAGTTACAGAAAGCTATCACCTTATATAGTGATCGCAAGACAGTTAGAATTGCTAACTGTATCTAACTGAAAGTAACAGAAAAGTGCAGCTGTGTATAGCCAGCTGTTTAACAGCTAAGAGAAAAAGGCCTTAAGCCCAATTACAATAAACTCGACTATCTCTAACAGTGTGCAAGTGAAAGAAGAGGCACCTCTAACCGGATTGCCACAAGAGAAATGTTTGATTTTGATGAATTCATAGAAGATATGGGCATGAACGACCTTCCTCTAGCAGGCAGGAAGTATACCTGGCATAGGGCGGATGGGAGTTGCATGAGTCGAATTGACAGATTTCTGTTGTCAGATGACTGGCTAGAGCATTGGCAAGATTTTACATAATGGGGTTTGGAAAGGACGGTCTCCGATCACTGCCCTATTTTGCTGAAATCTTCGGTAAAAAATTGGGGTCTGAGACTGTTTAGAGTTTTCAATTGCTGGATAGAGCAGAAAGATTTCGTGAAGATGGTAAAGGACAAATGGGAGCAAACGAACATACAAGGGTGGGGTTCCTATGTGTTCAAGGAAAAACTTAAAAATCTAAAGCAGGAGTTGAAGGATTGGAACAAAGGTTCCTTCGGGAGTGTTAATGTGAACTTGAAGGATGTAGTGGCAGAGATAAAAGTGTTAGATGATAAAGGTGAGAATGGGTTATTCTTGGATGGAGATGTGTTGCAAAGAAGAGCCCTATTTGAAAAATTCTGGACTTTATCTAGAATGAAGGAATCAATTATGTTCCAGAAATCAAGGTTGAAGTGGTTACAAGTGGGTGACTCAAATTCAGCTTTTTTCCATGCGTGTGTGAATAAGAGAAGAAAAGAAAATGAATTGCATGGGATTTGGCATGAGGGCAGATGGATAGAAGAACTTGTGATGGTGAAACAAGCCGTATCCAACCACTTTCAGAACCTGTTTAGACAAAATTTCTGCCTTAGGCCGACACTTGATGGGTTAGAATTCAAGAAAATTTCATTCCTTCAAAGCAACATGCTCACTGAGATATTCTCTAGGCTAGAGATTAGAAATGTAGTGTGGGAGTGTGATGGAAACAAGTGCCCGGGACCGGATGGCTATAACTTCTCCTTCATCAAGAAGTTTTGGGATGTCCTTGGTGATGATATTTGTAGGATGGTTGAGGATTTTCACTCAAATGGAAGGATAGCTAGAGGGTGCAACGCTTCTTTCTTGGCACTTATTCCTAAAAATGAGAATCCGGTGGGGTTGAATGAGTACAGGAATATATCCCTAGTAGGTTGCATGCATGGTAGTAAGTATCGGACGATACGTACGATTCGTATCGTGATTCGATACGGTCTTAGAGGATTTCGATACATATCGGTATGGTGAATCGAAAATGACCATGTATCGTGGACGTATCGTGCGAATCATACCTGAATCGTACGAATCACGATTCCGCCACTGTATCGGACGTTTCGTGCTTGGAGGCTGATTTTTAGAAATCCGGGTCGGGACACGCGACCCGGATGTGATTTAATGGAAAAAACCCTATTTTTTTTTCGTAAAAGGGGAGGGAAATCGCCGAAAACATAAAACCCGTTCTTCTCTTCTCGATTCTTTGGTCTCATCGGTCCCTTTTCTTCTTTCTTCTTCGTTCTGTCTTCTCCCCTTCGTTCTGTCTTTGGTATCAGCCGCAGGGTCGAGATGTTCTGTCTTTAGTCACAGGTTCGAGAACTTTAGTTTCCCTTTGTTTGTAATTGTAATTATAATTTGTATTTGTATTTGTATTTTGTCTTCTTCTGTTTGGTCCCCACTCCTCTGCTTGCTTTTTATTTTTGGTCTCCACCCATTAACCTTTGTCCCCTCCACTGTTCTCTTCTGTCATCTCACATGAGCTGTTTTACTTTTTTTATTTCGATAATGAGTCAGCCAAAGAAAAAGAGACTAGTCTAAAGTGTAGTACTAGTTAGTTAGATGTTCTTTTTTTGAGGGGTGCAACATAATACTTTTTGGTTTTTTTTGTTTATGACTTGAATCTTGGATTATTTTGAAGTTCATATATGACATATCAACACGTTTTTTGCTTATGTTATCTATGTTACTTGTTTATATCATATTTTTTATTGATCATGTATCTTACGATTCATAATAAGATACGATTCACGATTCGGAAAATAGGTCTTCCGATACGCGATACGTATCTCGATTTGATAACCATGGTTGCATGTACAAAATAGTGGCCAAACTACTTGCAGGTCGGCTAAGCAAAGTTATGGATTTGGTGATTACAGGGAATCAGACGGCGTTCTTGAAAGGTAGAAACATCTTAGACGGGGTGGTGGCTATCAACGAAATAATAGATTATGCCAGGAAGAAAAATAAACCGTGTATGTTGTTCAAGGTGGATTTCGAGAAAGCTTATGACTCAGTGAGTTGGGAATTTCTGGACTACATGCTATCTAGATTAGGGTTCCCAAACAAGTGGAGAGCGTGGATTAGAGAATGCTTACACAGTCGGCCTCAATTTCAGTTTTGATAAATGGTAGCCCAACAACGGAATTCCCGATGTCAAGAGGGATTCGTCAGGGGGACCCGATGGCACCGTTTTTGTTCCTCATTGTTGCGGAAGGTTTAGGTGGGCTAGTACGAAGTGCGGTTGAGAAAAGATTGTATAGTGAATTTGTGATTGAAGGTAGGGAGCAGAAAATTGGAGTATCACATATCCAATATGCTGATGACACAATCTTGGTGGTAGAGATGACTTCTTCAAATGTGAGGGTGGTTAAGTTTATCTTGAGATGTTTTGAACTTGCAGCTGGTCTAAGAGTTAATTTCCATAAGAGCGGCCTCATAGGCATCAAGGCAAATGGTGGGATTATAGAACAGGCGGCTTATATCCTCAATTGCAAAGTAAGGAATCTTCCATTCAAGTTTCTTGGCATTTTGGTGGGCGCAAACCCAAGAAGATCCACAACATGGGAGCCTCTGTTAATGGGTTGGAGGAACAAATACCTTTCCTTTGGTGGTAGAGTCATTTTGATAAATGCAGTCCTCTCCGCTCTACCGGTATATTATCTATCGATGTACAAGGCACCAAAGAAGGTATTGACCAAAATCATAAAAATCCAAAGAAGGTTCCTGTGGGGTGGGAGTGATGAGTGCAGGAAAATATGTTGGGTAAAGTGGGATATAGTGTGTAGAGCTAGAGAGGATGGGGGACTAGGCATTAGAAACATAAAAGCATTCAACCTTGCTCTTTTAGGGAAATGGAGATGGCGGTTTTTCACAGAAAAAGAGTCGTTATGGTCATGCATCCTTAGGACAAGGTATGGGGATCCATCTAGTTGGGGAAAAAAGTGACTTGGGAAAACTAGGGGGGGGGGCTCACAAAAGGAGGGGTGGCTAACAAATAACATTAGGAGAGTCTTAGGGTGTGGGAAGAGCATTTCTTTTTGGAATGAACAATGGGTAGGTCCGGATGCACTGTCTTTTACTTTCCACAGGTTATACAACATTTCCTTGTTGAAGGAGGCAAAGATATAACAAATGGGAGTATGGAGAGATGGAGTATGGAGCTGGAACTTCACTTGGAGAAGTTATTCGTTTGGGAGGAAGAGCTACTAGAAAGTATGTTGGAAATTCTGAACCAGAAAAGCTTAAAAGCAAATGTAGAGGACAGCTGGTGTTGGATGGGAAATTCAAGTCACACTTATACAGTGAATGCAGCATACAAGGTAATCACGGTTTTGGAAGGTGTTTCTGAAAGAGATTTATATAGAATCATGTGGGAAACAAGAGTGCCACTCAAGGTCGCGGCTTTTTGTTGGAGATCCATTCAAGATAGAGTTCCAAGTGCTGTCAACCTGTTTAAGAGAGGAATCACCACTGGCTCAGGATCTCTGCTGTGCTGTTTTTGTGAGCAGGAGCTAGAAACTTGCAATCACTTGTTTTTGACTTGCAAATTCTCCTATGCTGTTTGGCTATTCATCTATAATTGGATGGGAGTATACACTGTCTTGGCAGGGGATTTAAAGGAACTATTACTACAACATAATGGACTTTTCTACACAAAGGGATGCACATACGGGCGGAGGATGTTTTGGTTTGCTATGATTTGGTTGCTGTGGCTGCATCGTAACCACATTATATTCAACCAAGCTGCTGTGGATTTTGAAAAGGTGATAGAACTAATAAAAGTGAGGGTATGGACTTGGTGCAAAACTTCAGTAAAGAGGAGTAGTTTTTCTTTTACAGATTGGTGTCTAAACCCGAGCTACTGTTTAAAATCTGTAGGCTAGGAGCTCTAGAACAGGTTCGGTTTGGATTATCTCTAGGCTGGGCTTAGTTTTTCAATTTGGCTATGAATCATTTTCATATCCTTTAAAAACTCTGCTCCTTGAGTCTGTCATTCAGAACTGAGTAGGATAGTTTGCTGTTCCTAAGTGGGCGTTTTGTATGTAATACTGTATCTACTCATGTATTTGGGTTAAGAGTACCCCTTGTACTCTATCTAATATACTATTGGCTTACCAAAAAAAAAAAAATCTCATGAGATTAGTTCTTATTGTGAGAGGGCAAGGGGAGTGAATCTTGAGATTCTTGACCATACAAATATCTCAATGTTTGCTATTAATAATCTCACATTGATCAAGAAATCTAGATCACTTCTATGTTGAATTCTTTTGATTGAGATAATTGCTGGATTTTATACTTTATTCATTCATAATGAAAATAAGACTAAATTTGCTGCATTTTTGTTATTGTAATAAACTATTATGACTTAAGCCCATGAGGAGAGCCCAACCCAAAATATTAGGTGGGAGAGTCTCAAAGCTTAAGTAACACACCGAGCTTCCATATTTACTCAATGTGGGGCTCATAACATTGTCGACCCTTCAAGGGCCGACGTCCACGACAACATCATTCTATCGACACTGATCTGATTTTAGGCCTTCCCCTTTGGTGGCTTCAATCATCTATCAGTATTCCGTATTGCACCTTAATCCAGCCTATAGGTAGCCCTTTCCGTAGTTCAAATCTCATCGAAAGCACCAATTGTTATGACTTAAGCCCATGAGGAGAACCCAACCCAAAAAACTAGCCCACTAGGTGGGAGAGTCTCATGACTTAAGTACCATATTGTGCTTCCATATTTATTCAACGTGGGACTCATAATATAAACCTTGTAATCTCTGTTCATGATTAAATTTCTGTTCTGATTTAAAAATTACATATTTTGCTGCAGAGTGTCTTACCAGGCATTCTTCAAGGGGACAATTCAGACTCTCTCCTGTATGGCTCTATTAACAATGGAAAGAAAATTTACTGGAATGAAGATTTTCATTCTAAGGTAAGGAAGGATGTTGAAGTTTTATTTATTTTAGTGAGTGTATCGGATTTGACTTTTAAACTTATATTTAAACTACGTTGTGTGAAACCATGATTATGATGGGTGAAAATATAAGTCAATTTGTTGTCATAGGAAAATAATATATTTTAAATAGCATCATCTGCAAATTGTAAATAGGCATTTTTTTAAGGGGTTGCTATTGTCTGTATTCTCTATCACATGGATTTCTTTTATATCTTTTTGGAGCTTTTCTTATTTCAGGTATCTGAGGCTGCTAAACGCCTTCGTTTGAAGGAACACTCAGTCCTTGATGCATCTGGAAACATTTTCAAATTAGCTGCGCCTGTAGAATGCAAGGGCATTGTTGGAAGTGATGGCCGGTATTTTCTCTCTTGGGTCTGTTTGTTACATATATAGTCTGTCTGCTTGGTGTCCTCTTCTCTGCGGATTTGCTAGGGGCCCATAGGACAGTCATGTTTTTCAACTACAATTTAAGATTCTGATTTGGACATTGCTTATATTTCTAACTCCATTCTGGCTTTCTTTTATATGTTATTTATGGTTGAAAAATGTTATTGACCACTGATCAAGAGGAAGTTCATCTGCAACAGTTATGGGTAACTGCGTTCAAGTTTAGTTTAATACACTTATGATTGTGATTTGGGCATTGCTGATATTTGTAACTCCATTCTGCTTTTCTTTTATATGTTTTTTATGGTTGCCGAATTCGAACACTGACAGATAAAAAATTTGTCAACCATAGTATTGGTTGCAACGTTCAACTTTAGTTTAATAAACTTAAGATTGTGGTGTGGACATTTCTGATATATGTTACTCTATTCGGGCTTTCTTTTGTATGGCATTTATAGTTGAAGGATGTTATTGAATCAGGACCTAAAGGATTCATTTGGTTCATGTAACCGATGCCACCTAATGGCAAAAGGCTTTGATTGTTGTTATCGTTGAAATCTTGAAGAACATAATAAAATATAGATCGGAAGTTTGCCAACCATATTTTATTAGTTACAACAGGCAACTTTAGTTCAATACAAACTTGACTTTGTGTAAATTATTGTCTACTGTACTGATGTGCTTCTCTTTCAAAATCAAATCAGGCATTATATTCTAGATTTGTTGACGGTAACTCCCCGGGATGCAAACTATACTGGTCCTGGTTCTCGATTTTGTATCTTGAGATCAGAATTAATTGCTGCCTTTTGCCAGGTAACTGCATTACACTGATGTCAACAATATTTGACGATTTCTTTTGTTTATTTAGTTTCACATAGCTTGCCCTTTTTTTGCATAGGCCCAAGCAGCAGAGAAATCAAAATCCAAAGAGTCTAATTCTCAGGGCACAGATAACCTAGCCACTGAATCTCAAAATGTTGCTGATGCTGAAAAGCAAGTAAGGACTGTGGCATATTATATATTAAAACTGAGTAAGTTTGTATGATGTGTAATGTTTGTTTATTTAATGGTCTCTGTGTAATGACTTGGACCTATGTCATCACCACCTCTATTTTGAAAATACACTAGTTGTTTCAACTTCATTTGTTCACTTTGTTGCCTGAGCATATATATGCACATTACTGTATGGTGGTCATAATCTTGATTCTTTGGGACTAAAAGGACATGATAAAGATACTTGGTGACTTTGTATTAAATTTTCGAAACGATAAAGTAGCTGAGTGATGGACACAATTTCCATGACAACGGGGATTTGTTAATACTTCTGGAATGGCAAATCAAAAGCATTTATTCTTGGATTTTTGTTTGCTCGCCTTCTTTTCCTTTCTTTCCCAAAGAAAAATAAATGTTGTCTTAACAGTATAATTACTTTCCCCTTGCATTGAAATAATATTGGCTGTGCATTGTATTTTTGTTTGGCTGTCTTGTTGAACAACCCAACATTGACTATATAGTGTGTATTCTGAATTCGAACTCAGTATCATGTCAAATGACTTGGCTGGTTATCAGTTTAAGACTAGTAGCAGTTAGTGAAATTTTATTGGAGATTGAACTCCAATGTAACTCCTATAAACTTTAGTCGTGTGCTTTTGATTGCTTTCTGCAGGACATAACAAAGCAAGAAAAGACTAAGGATGCCAATGAACTTTCTTCTGCATCTGCTGAAGGCTCTGATCGTTGCGACGAAATAGTTTTTAACCCTAATGTTTTCACTGAATTCAAACTGGCTGGGAGCCCAGAGGTTTCTTCTGAATCTTTTTTTTTTTTTGCATTTATTTATTCTTAACAATAGGTCTTTCCCCTTTCTCTGTGTGTATGTGAGTCTTTCCTATGGATCTATGTATCTGCTCATTCATCCTTTCCTCTGCCCCTGGGTGTATGTGTGTTCTCTCTGCATTAAACTCCAAAGTTCATCTTAGCATTTGCAATGTTCTTACTTACGTTGCCATGTTTGATCATATTCTCACCAGGAAATAGCTGCTGATGAAGACAATGTGAGAAAAGTTAGTCTATATCTTACTGATGTTGTGATACCAAAGTTCATACAAGATCTATGCAAACTTGAAGTTTCACCTATGGATGGCCAAACATTAACAGAAGCACTTCATGCTAATGGAATTAATGTTCGCTATATTGGAAAAGTAAGCTCCTATGTGTTATAGACAAAACTGCTGTAGCGATCTCTTTTGGAAGTTGCTCAACAGAATTAAGTTCCAATATATTTGGTGGTTTGCTTGGAATCTCTTTTGCTTCTCAATTGATAATTATTATATTGCTTCCAACAAGTCCTTATTTCTGTCATTCTGTGAAAGGTGTCTGGTGGGATTAAACATATACCTCATCTGTGGGATCTTTGTACTAATGAGGTTGTTGTCAGATCTTCCAAGCACGTTGTCAAGGTGATAAAATCTTTCTTGCCTACTTAGCAACTTGAACATGTCATCTACCAATATTTTTGTGGGTCTCTTATTCAGTTTTTAAGTATGGAAGTTTTGATCTTGTGATTTTTGCTGAAAGAATGAGTAAAAAAGTGGAGTTCTCCAATATATTCCAGATATTTCTCATCTGTGTATTTGTACGTGTGAGTGCTTGTGAGAGTTTAGTTTTTTTATTCTTGTTCAAAGCTCCATGCTGTTCTTGAAGAATGTTTTTAACTTGGGATGAGGAAATATGACTACTCTTGGTAATAGTCTCAAAGGTGGCAAGTGTGAACTTGTGCATATCCCCTGTTCGTTTTAGTTGCACCCTGGAACACTTGGACTATGACTAACTAATAATATCCGTCTCATCCTCAACATCTTGTGCTCCCCCGGCTAGCTGTTAACTGATACATCGATGCTCTCGTTACTTCATGGATAAAAGATATTGTATGAGCACGAGGAATGCGATATACTCTCTTCTATGTTGACTTGTTGGTTCAAACAGACGACACACCATCTTTTGAAAATCACTTGTCCGCTCAATCCACTACACTGATAATACGCATATTATGTTAGGACAGCAGAGTCATCTATTGAAGGTCCTAGTCCCTTGCGGGTTTACTACAGAAAGAGACTAAGGGGGAGTAAGGAGAGCAAGGTAGCTGGCCTTAGCTGTCACCTAGCTGGCCTTAGCTGACACAACAGTTAACAGTTAGAATAACTGTCAGCTGAGTCAGCAAGTAGGAAAGGCACACAATACTATAAATAGGCATCTTGTAGTTAGAATAAGAAGCTTTGGATCATTTGCTTTGTTGCTTCGACTGAAATAGCTCAGTGAAAAGGGGAATGCCCCTTGTGCATTGATACTTGTAGTGTTCTACTGTAGTCTTACATTCACATACAGAGAGATATTCATTCCTATTCTATTCTTCCTTCACTATTCTAGCTATTCTAGTAATTCTTGTGTTGAAACTAGTTGGATTCCTAGCAAATTTGGTCCGACCTACCGGATTGTTGAGGCAATGGAGAAGATTGACGCACGATTTGCAGCATTGGAATCCTCGTTTGAGTTCTTGAAGAAAGCCAGCGAACGGAGTTCAAGCATCGCGGAAATCCAGAAGAACGTGGGTGGAATGGACGGAATTAGAGAATTGCTTGCGAAATTCATGAAGAAGCAAGGGATTTCTATCAAATCCCCAGAAGAAGAGGAAAAGTGCTAGAAGGACATGGATGCGCATTCCGAAGAAGGAGGCGAGAGGAATGAGGAAGAAACGCATCAGTCGTGGACGAAGAAGGTGGAATTACCATCCTTCGAAGGTTGCGATCCCCTAGGATGGATAGCTCGCGCGGAGAAATTCTGAGGTACAGAGAATCAAACCCTCCGAGAAATTGCGATTAGCGTTTATAAGCATGGAAGGAATTTCGATGCATTGGTTCCAATTTGGCACCAAAAAACCAAAAACCCTATGTGGGAGGAGTTCACCACAGCTCTGATTCGAAGGTTCGGAGGAACGGGGGGAGGAACAGTATTCGAGAAATTGGCTTCGCTGAAGCAAACCGGCTCGGTGGACGAATACGTACAAGAATTCGAATTACTGGTAGCTCGGGCCACGAATACGGCCGAGGAACAAATGTTAGGGTATTTTCTGACCGGATCGAGTCACGAAATCCAAGGACAGGTGCATCCTCATGACCTTCAAGATGTAGTGAGAGCAATGGAAGTCGCGCGTGATGTGGAGGAGGCACTGAAAGGAGTTAGGAGTTATGGAGTTAGTTCGGTTAAAAGCGTGAGCACTGGATTCAGGTACCAAGGAAGTGGTGGAATAGTTTCCCGTGGGGGTACTTTTGGAAATAATAATTCCCAACAGTATTCGAGTGGGGGAGCAAAAAATCTTTAGAAGGGAACAAGGCCACATCAATGGCCTCGGTAGCCAAACCAGGGGGAAAGGAACCAGGCACCTCCCATACCCTGAGTATGTGAGACGAAGGGATAAAGGGTTGTGCTATCACTGTGGACTCGCTTTTGGCACGGGCCATAGGTGTCCAGAGAAGAGCTTAAGAGTGGTGATTTTAGCGGAAGATGAGGAACTGAATGATGCAGGGGAGATAGTGGCATTAGAAACGGAGACTGGAGAGGAGGAGCCAGTGGATAAAGGTACTCCCGAGGCTTCTTGTCAGTGGCTGGAACTGTCCCTATGCTCCGCGAGAGGTTTGACTCAGGCCCAAACTATGAAATTGAGGGGACTGGTACAGGGAAAAGATGTAGTAATTTTGATCGATAGTGAAGCTAGCCATAACTTAATCTCCATTAAATTGGTAAACAGGTTGGGAATGGCAGTGGATCACACAACCTCTTATGCTGTTAGGTTGGGTGATGGCCACCAAAGGAAAACACGGGAGTTGTAAATAGTTGGAAGTACAAATAGGAGACTCTGCAGTCACCGGAGATTTTTTCCTATTTGAGTTGGGAGGTGTAGATGTAATTTTGGGAGTGGCTTGGTTAGCTACTCTAGGGGAGGTCAAGGTGAATTGGAGGACTCTTACCATGACCTTTATGAGCCAAGGAAAGGTTGTGGAAGTAAGAGGAGATCCAAGCTTGGTGAAAACTCTGATATCTTCTAAAGCTCTCCTGAAGGTATATGAGGTGGAGGCTATGTCCATGTTGTGGGTGATGGGCTCTAGTAGTGAAGGGAAAGATCAAAGTGGGAATGAGGGGATTACTGTTGAACAGCAGAAGCAACTCCAGCAAGTCCTACAAGAGTTTGAACAGGTGTTTGCAATACCCGAAGGACTGCCACCTAGTAGGGAAGTAGATCACAGAATTTCCATCAAAGCTGGAACTGATCCAGTTAATGTAAGACCCTATAGGTACCCACACCTACAGAAAAATGAGATAGAGAAGTTAGTGACTGAGATGTTAGCTTCGGGCATCATCAGGCCTAGCAATAGCCCGTATTCAAGCCTTATGATTCTAGTAAAAAAGAAGGATGGAAGCTGGAGGTTTTGTGTTGACTATAGAGCCCTCAATAAGGCAACCATACCAGATAAGTTTCTCATCCCAGTCATTGAAGAATTACTGGATGAGTTAAATGAGGCTACATATTTTTCAAAAATTGATCTAAGAGCTGGGTATCACCAAATCAGGATGTATGGGGCAGACATACCAAAAACTGCATTTAGAACTCATCAAGGCCACTATGGTTCTTAGTCATGCCTTTTGGGTTAACTAATGCCCATGCTACGTTCCAGTGTGCTATGAACTCAGTTTTGAAAGAGTTCCTAAGAAAATGGGTGCTGGTGTTCTTTGATGACATCCTAATTTACTGTAAAACATGGGCTGAGCATATGAAACACTTGAGGTTAGTTTTACACAAACTGCAGCAACAACAGTTTGTGGCCAATCGAAAGAAGTGTAGTTTTGGCCAGAAACAAATTGGGTACTTGGGCCACATTATTTCACAAGAAGGGGTAGCTATGGATCCACAAAAGATAGAAGCCATCATGCAGTGGCCTAAGCCAAAGTCTATCAAAGCCCTGCATAGGTTCTTAGGTCTAACCGGTTACTATAGGAGGTTTGTATGGAACTATGGAAAAATGGCCAAACCTATGACAGATCTGTTAAAAAAAGGAAATTTCAAGTGGGATGGAGCAAGTACATCAGCATTTCAGCAGCTGAAGGAAGCTGTCACTACTGCCCCAGTACTAGCCATGCCTGATTTTTCTCAGCCCTTTTCCATGGAATGTGATGCTTCCGGGAAGGGTTTGAGGGCAGTACTAACTCAGAACAAAAGGCTCATTGCATTCTTCAGTAAGGCCTTATCTGAAACAGCCCTCACCAAATCAGTTTATGAAAAGGAGCTTATGGCACTAGTACTAGCTATCCAACATTGGAGGCCATACCTCTTAGGAAGGAAGTTTGTGGTGTATACTGATTAGAAAAGCCTAAGACACTTGTTGGAGCAACGAATCACCACCCAGAACCAACAGAATTGGCTTGCCAAATTGCTAGGATATGAATTTGATATTATTTACAAGGTTGGGGCATCTAATAAAGTGGCTGATGCTTTGTCCCGAAGAGAGGAAGATCTAGAGTTGAGTATGATCTCAAGACCCTATTGGCAGGAGATTTCAGAAATTGATGAGGAGGTAAGGAAGGATGCTATGCTATCCAAAGTAACTGCAGAATTACAACAAAAGGCAGATTCGCACCCTAACTATACTTTGGAGAATGAGAGGCTTTATTACAAAGGAAGGTTAGTGTTATCTGCTTCCTTAGTATGGATACCAAAATTGGTAGAGGAATTTCATGCCTCTCCTATTGGGGGACACTCGGGGATCTACAGGACATATAGGAGGATGGCTCAATCCTTGTTCTGGCCAGGAATGAAAGCTACTATTACAACTTATGTGGCAAGTTGCCATGTGTGTCAGAGGAGCAAGTATCAAGCATCATCTCCTGCAGGTCTGTTACAGCCACTGCCAATACCAAATGCGGTATGGGAGGAATTGAGCATGGATTTCATTGTGGGACTACCCAAGTCCAAGGGTTTTTGATGCTATATTGGTGGTAGTGGATAGACTGAGCAAATATGGGCACTTCATATTGATCAAACACCCATATTCAGCAAGGTCAATTGCTGAAATTTTTGTGAAGGAGGTGATAAGACTGCATGGAGTACCCACATCCATTGTTAGTGACCAAGACGCCACTTTTGTTAGTCATTTTTGGCAAGAAATATTCAGGTTACAGGGCACTAATCTCAAAATGAGCACTGCCTATCATCCCGAGTCTGATGGCCAGACTGAGGTGTTTAATATGACCCTAGAGACCTATCTGAGATGTTTTATCTCAGAACAACCCAAGGCTTGGGCTGACTTTCTGCCCTGGGCAGAATACTGGTACAATACCAGTTTCCAAAGTGCAGCTGGGTGCACCCCATTTGAAGTGGTATATGGTAGGGCTCCTCCATCCCTAGCCAGATACATTCCGGGAGAGACTTTAGTAGAAGCAGTTGCTCAAGACCTTATGAGTAGGGATGAAGCACTGAAGCAATTAAAGCATCATCTCCATAGAGCCCAAGACCAGATGTCTAAATATGCTAATACTCATAGAAAGCAAGTTCACGTTCAAGTAGGGGACTGGGTGTATCCAAAAATCAGGCCTCACAGACGGTGGATTTATGTGGACGGTGTGGACGGTTGTTGAATATAATTAATATATGGACGGTGGATTTATGTGGACGGTAGAGTCCCATCCATTGTATTCTTATGATTCTTTGTATATTTCTCCTAGGACTTGGTATAAATTTTTATTGTTCTAGGAATCAAGTCTAGAGTCAAGTATATATATATCTTGTACTCATATTCAATAATATACAAGTAAAAGTATTCAGTTTTCATATTCAAGTTGGTATCTAGAGCCTTGTTGGTTCCTGTTTGGTATGTTCATTGGGTTTCAGCTGTTGTGAACATTGGCCCAAGTTTTTGAAGTTGTCTGGTGACCGGAGTGACACTGCCGTTCACCTCAGACGTCGTCGATCGGACGTCCGCCCAAGCTCCGCCGCCAGATTCGCTGTCACGCGCCCTCACGCGCCGTCGACAAAATTCTCACTCTCCGGCACGTGTAATCCACGCACCGCCTTCCCGGCTTCCGTTTGTGCCGCCGATTCCACCGCTATGATCGCCGTCCTCTCCAGGTTCTGTTCCGCCCCTGTTTGGTTTGTGGGTCTGCCGTTGTGCTACCCCTTCATTGAATCTTGTTGCTGTTTGTATTCTGTTGCTCTTCTTCTATGGCAGAAAAAAAGAGCTTGAGCCCTTGTTTGATTTCTAGTTCCCCCACTATGACTACCAAGTCAAATGAAGATCATCTAATTTCGGTCAGTGAGTATAAGGAGTATCTTCAATTTAAAGCCACTCAACAGGCTTTTCCTTCGGCCACCATTGCTCACACTGGTAACTCTAAAGTTTGTCTCCTCAATCTACATCTGTTGGATCTTGGATTTTGGACTCTGGTGCTTCTGATCACCTAGCTGGTAATCCTTCTCTTTTCTCTAAATTGTCATTCCCTAAAACATCTCACAGTATTACTCTTGCCGATGGGTCTAAAGCACAAGCCGTTGGTATTGGTCAAGCTTCACCTCTTCCATCCTTACCTTTAAATCCAGTCTTGTTTGTACCGGATTGTCCCTTTAATTTAATTTCAATTAGCCAAATTACTCGCACTCTAAATTGTTCCATAACCTTTAATTCTGATTCCTTTGTTATACAGGACCGAGATGCAGGGACAAACGATTGGATCCTGGATCACGGGGGCCTCTACTACCTTCGATCTTCCTCATCCACCGTATGTCTTTGTTTGAGTCCTGTCGATCTCTTACATCGTCGCCTGGGTCATCCAAGTCTAGAAAAATTAAAGCGAGATGGTCCTTCATCTTTCACATTTGAAGACCTTGAAGCTGTGAGTCATGTCAACTTGGAAAACATGTTAGAGTATCTTTTCCTAGTAGTGCCGATGAGTCGAACTATGTCTCCTTTTGATATTATCCACTCTGATGTTTGGGGTCCTAGTCGTATTCCTTCTGTTCGAGGATATAGGTATTATGTTACCTTCATTGATGATTTCTCAAGATGCACTTGGTTATTTTTAATGAAAAATCGTTATTTGATGTCTTTCAAACCTTTTGTTCACAAATAAAGAATCAGTTTGGAAAAACAATTCATATTTTGCACAGTGATAATGCAAAAGAATATTTTTCCGCATCTTTTAAATCCTTTTTGAGTTCTCATGGCATCATACATCAGTCCAGTTGTCCTCACACACCACAGCAAAATGGTGTTGCTGAACGCAAACATCGTCATCTTGTTGATGCAGCTCGGACTCTTTTAATAAATGCCAATGCACCCTTGAAGTTTTGGGGTGACACTGTTCTTACGGCATGTTATTTGGTAAACCGAATGCCATCTTCTGTTTTGGGTAATAAAATCCCTCACTCTATTTTATTTCCTAACGATTCTCTTTATATTGTTCCCCCTCGTGTGTTTGGTTCTACCTGTTTTGTCCATGATCTTTCTCCTGGTTGTGATAAGTTGTCTGCACGGGCTGTTAAATGTGTCTTTCTTCGGTATTCTCGAGTGCAAAAGGGATATCGATGTTATTGTCCCTCTACACATCGCTTTTATGTATCTGCAGATGTTACATTTTTTGAAGATACCCCCTACTTTGTCACATCAGCTACCTCCGATTCTACTCCATCTCAGTCATCGCCCGTTTCCTCAACTTGCATGACCACGGGATGACCGCCCGTTTCATCGATATGGTATTTTTTATGAGTCTTAGGGCTCTTAAAGTTCCCGAGATCACACCCAATATTGATCCTCCCGATTCGCCTCCCGCTCAATCGCTTCTCCCACCTGCGGTCCAACCGGTCAACCTGGCGACTTACCAATTGCCCTTCGTAAAGGTAATCGTTCTACTCTTAATCCCCATCCCATTTACAATTTCCTTAGTTACCATCGATTATCTCCTTCCCATTATGCCTTTGTATCTGCCTTGTCATTTGTTACCATTCCCAAGAATGTTCAGGAAGCACTATCTCATCCAGGATGGCGACAGGTAATGGTTGATGAGATGACGGCTTTGGAATCTAATCATACATGGACCCTTGTTTCCCCTCCTGCTGGGAAATCAGTAGTTGGTTGTCGATGGGTATTTACCGTTAAAGTTGGTCCTAATGGGCAGGTGGATCGCTTGAAAGCCCGACTGGTCGCAAAGGGGTACACTCAGATCTATGGTCTGGATTACGGTGATACTTTTTCTCCTGTTGCTAAGATGGCATCTGTTCGTTTGTTCTTGTCGATGGCCGCCATGAGACACTGGCCATTATACCAGCTGGATATTAAAAATGCATTCTTACATGGTGATCTGGAGGAGGAAATCTATATGGAGCAACCACCTGGGTTTGTTGCTCGGGGGAGTCGATCTTGTTTGCAGAGTTACAAAAGTCCTTGTATGGCTTAAAGCGATCACCTCGCGCTTGGTTTGGGAAGTTCGATGAACGTCATCCAGCGATTTGGCATGATTCGTTGCGAAGGCGAGACCATTTTGTATTCTTTAAATGCTCATCCTTGAATAAACGTATTTATCTCGTGGTGTATGTGGATGATATTGTTATTACAGGTGACGATCAAGAAGGCATTAAGGAATTGAAGCAACACTTGTTTAAACATTTTCAAACCAAAGATCTTGGACAATTGCGGTATTTTCTTGGGATTGAAGTAGCCCAATCAAGAACAGGTGTTGCCATTTCTCAGAGGAAATATGCCTTTGACATTCTTGAAGAAACAGGGATGCTAGATTGTAAACCTGTTGATACTCCTATGGACCCTGTTAGAAACAGAGCAGAAACAGAAAGAGTAGAAAAGAGAGAAGAGTTCAGAGAAATTTCTAAAAAAATGAATTGTTCATTCACATCTTAACTTGATACAAGAATGAGCTTTATATAAGAGGAGTGTAACTACCTCTAACTAACCTCTACTAACTGCATCTTACAAACCTCTTCTAACTGCCTCTAACAGAATAGGCTGCAATCAGCTAAGGCATGACTCTAGTAAGCTTGGCTTACTCTAACATACCCCCTTTGAAACACAAGGTGGGTTTACAACCATTACTAACATACCCCCTTTGAAAACTAAGGTGGGTTTACAAGTGCTAGATAATCTAGAACTCCTAGATTACTTCTCAGTTCTTCAAATCTGGTCTGTGAGAGTGGTTTGGTAAGTAGATCAGCCACTTGATCAACTCCGAGGTAGATGACAGGCGAGTGAGTGACTTGTTTAGGACCTTTTCTCTTACAAAGAAAATATCTAGCTCCATGTGCTTTGTTCTTGAGTGAAGAAACAGGATTATGAGATAGTGAAACAAAGTGCTTAGATTATCACAATACACCACCGGTGTTTGAAACTTGATATGCGAGTTCCTTCAACAGAGATTGGATCCAAAGAACTTCATTGTAGTTGTTGCCACTCTCTATACTCGCTTACGTACTAGATCTTGCTACTAAAGGCTGTTTACGAGACCACCAAGATACTAGATTGGGTCCAAAGTAAACACAAGAGCCTCGATGTTGACCTTCGATCATCTAAATCTGCTGCCCAGTCAAAGCATCGATAAATGCTTGAATGGAGAAGAATGCACCAGAATTTGCAGGTTTTATGACTAGACCATGAGTAATAGTACTTCTTAGGTACCTTAGGATGCGTTTCATCGCCTTCCAATGATCCTCTAGAGGTTGAGAAAGGTCTTGACAAACTTTGCTTACATTGTAACAAATTTACGGCCCGGTTATGGTGGCATCTTGTAATGCCCCAACAATGGATCTGTACGAGTGTAGGATCATTCATGTAGTTGGCCCCAATTTTAGTTAACTTACTTGTTGCTAACCATAGGTGTAGGTGATCCTTTTGCATTGCTCATGTTGGCCTTGGCAAGTAAGTCTCGGATGTACTTGGACTGAGATAAAAGAATGCCCTTATTGTGAGCCAAGTGCTTTACTTCTACCCCCAAAAAATAGTCTAGGTTTCCAAGGTGCTTGAGAGCAAAGGTGGAGCTGAGTTTCTGAATAATAGCTGAGATATGAGCAAGAGATGAGCCTGTGACTATAATGTCATCAACATAAACTAGAATGTAAGTGCGGTGGCCACATGTGTATGGATAAAGAGAGATGGATCACACCTACTAGTTTGAAACCCAAACTGCACAAGTGCCTTTGTTAATCTTTCAAACCAGGCTCTTGGGGCTTGTTTAAGCCCATAGATGGCACGATTCAGCCTGCATACCTGAGCAGAATTGGAGCTTTTGAACCCAATAGGTTGCTCCATGTATACTTCTTCAGACAATAATCCATTTAGGAAAGCATTATTAATGTCCAGCTGCTGTATGGACCAGTCAGTAGGTGATTTGCTAGAGTCAGAATTATTCTGACTGTGACAGGTTTAACCACAGGGGAGAATGTTTCTGAGTAATCTCTCCCTAACTGCTGATGAAATCCTTTTGCAACTAGCCTGGCCTTGTACTTGTTTATAGTGCCATCTGGGTTCTCTTTGACCCTGAACACCCACTTACAACCAATGGCCTTTCTGTTAGGTGGGAGATCAACTAGTGTCCATGTGTTGTTGTGCATTAATGCCAGTGTTATCGATGGCGGATGGCGGCCTATGGCGGCCGGCCAAAAATCCGCCATACATCATAGCGGATGGCGATGCGGCCATATGGCGGATGTCATGGCGGACAAAAAAAAATTATATATATATATACATATACATAACAAAAATTACAGAAATAAATATAAAATCCAAAACACTATCAACATAAGTAAAGAACCATAAACTAAATTGATAGAAAATGTCATATAAGTCTCATAATTCAAATAGAAAATGTCATAAACCATCAAGTTCAAGACTTCATAATTCAAAATAACAACAAAATGATAAAAACAACATGACAAACACAAAGTAAATGGCTATTCCTCTTCCTCAACCCCAACATAATCAATTTCTTGGTTATCTAATGGGGCATATCCCTCTTCCTCTTCTCCATCAGATTTCTCAAAAACAAGTAACTCTTGTTCATCTTCAGATGCCTCAGAATCATCCTCAAATTCTGATTCTTCACTTGGATCAATTGCTATCTCTTTCCCCTTGCCCTTACTCCCCTTAGAGGTTGAAGTAGCACCTGGACCTTTGTTAGAAGCTTTGGCGGAGACTGCAACACTTGATGCTCCTTTTCTTTTCCTTGTTTTCTGCCTAGTAAGTGTTGTAGGCTCTCCAACCCCCGAAGCCTCATAAACAGTTCCCCAATTTAGTGTGTCATCATCATCAAAACCAACTCATTCCCAGCATCATCATTATTATCATCCATCTCTCCAACTAACCACTCATTACACTCATCAATGTCATTGAGTGTAATTGGGTCGATTTCATCTTTAATACTATGTCTATGATGGAGTTGTTGGTTATATTTGACATAAACCAAATCATGCAACTTCTTATGGTCAAGCCTATTTCTCTTTTTTGAGTGAATCTGAAACATAAATATAATTGAAGTGTTAATACTTAATTAGGTTTGACCACACTTATAAAATAAACTCAAGATACTTACTTGCTCGAATACACTTCAATTGCGCTCACATCCAGATGCGCTACATGTCAAGCTCAAAATCTTGATAGCCAATTCTTGCAAATTTGGAGCCGAGAAGCCATTCATTAGCCACCATTGAGCTAAATTATCAGAGTGTATGACTTAGAATTTAAACATTAAACTTAAAAGAATTGAAATAGTGAAATTATTAGAAGATGGGGTCTTAGTTTCTCACCGGGAGAAAGCGACTTCTTCTCTGTGTTATTGCAAATTAGAACCAAAGACACCATGGGGAGTCTTATAAATAGGCAACTCGGCTAGTATCTTAGCTTGCACATCCTTACTTGGCACCAACCTAGAGATGCAAGCATACAACCCATTGTGAACCTCCAAATCAAACTCCAAGCCAGGATTGGAATAGAAGAACCTCGGGTTTAAATAGTGACCAGCTGCGTGCAATGGACGATGAAGTCGACAATTCCATCTATTGTCAATGATTTCAAAAACATCTTTGTATTTGCTTTCATTGTTGTTGAAAGACTTCATAATTGCTTCTTTGGCCTTGTCCATTGCTTCATAAATATATCCCATGGCTGGTTTTCTTTCACCATCAACAAGTCGAAGCACTCGTACAAGAGGAGCCATGACTTTAAGAATATAAACCACATTTTTCCAAAATGAAGGCATAAGAACAACCTTCGATGCTTGCCTCCCCTTAGCTTCCTTGGATAGCTTGTTTTTGCTCCACTCATCGGAAGTAAACATTTTTCTAAGATTGGCTTTTTCTCCATGAAGTCTCTCCAATGATAAAAATGAGGTAGCAAATCGAGTAACCCCATGCCTTACCAATTCCCTCTTGTTTGTGAATTGTCTCAACAAACTCAAGGTACTTGAATGATTGTAGATAAAACCAACAAGACCAATTCCCCTTTGAATTGTCTTCTTTATCAAAGGAATCTTTCCAATGTCTTCAAGCATTAAGTCCAGGCAATGGGCTGCACAAGGAGTCCAAGAGTAAAGATTTGGTCTCTTTTCTTCTAACATCTTTCCAGCTAGAACATAGTTGCTTCCATTATCTGTAATGATCCGAACAACTTTCTCCTCTCCAATCTCCTCTACAATAGAATCAAGCAACTCAAACGGGTTTCTCATAGGTCTTCACAAATGCTTTGAGCCATCAATTGACTTCACAAACATCGTCCCATTTGGAGAGTTCACCAAGAAATTAATAATGCATCTTTGCTTTCTATCAGTCCATGCATCCGACATAATAGAGCAACCATGTTTTCTCCACTGCTCCTTGTGATTTTTCAACAAATCTTCAGTGTGTTCCATCTCCATGTGTAAGAGTGGAACTCTAATAGCATGATAAGTAGGAGCTGGTAGATGTTTACCAAAGGCACCAAGCTGCTTCAAGCATTTCTTGAAAGCTTTCCAACTTAATGCGGTTAAATGATAAACCAGCCTGATACCAAAAACGAGCAATTTTTTTGATGGACCGGAAGAAGCGCTTTCTTTTCACATGCCTCTCTAATGTTAGCTTGCCTCATTTCCTCCTTCTTCCTTTTACCAATTGCGTGGTGCAGCTGGTTTCACGACAAAGAGATCAATAGGCCCTTTTTAGCAACTTTTTTTCTTCCTGTAGAAGCGAGAACTAGCGAACACTAGTAGGTGTCATTTCCATCTCATCTTCACTACTCTCCACATAGAGTAGACTCTCAATTTCAGCTCAAGCCACTTGGAACATAAACATAGTTGCTGCCTAGATTCTTCCTCTCTTTGAAAAGTGTCCAAAGCTCTTCTCTAACTTCTTTTGGACACTTGGTACAAGCGCTACATTCCCCCTTCTTGCCCATTAAGTCTTTGTTTGGCTCTAGTGATCCCTCCCTTCATGACTTTTGAGCAGAAAGTACACACAACCGAAGTTTGTGTCTCCTTCTTGCAATGGAAAGCAGTATTTCCATCCAACATCAGCTCTGGAGGAGGCCCTGAAGCATCGAGAAGAAGGAGGTTGGCTGCCATTTTCGAAAATGGCTGAAAAAAGGAGAAAGGAAGAGATGCTTGCTGGTCCCGGTCCAAGGGAGGTCTCGCGGAGGTCGGTGGTCGGGGGACGGTGGTCGGTAAGAAGGTGGGTGTCACGAGGAGAGTGGGTGACCGTGTGGGAGAAGAACGAAATGGGAGGAAAGGAAGGGTCTGCGTCTGCGTCTCTGCTGGAACGAAATCGCGATCGTGTTTGGAAGGAAAGGGTCAGCTGGTGCGAAACGTTTTTAGGGTTTATTTGTCATTTGGGCCGGGCCGGGTCGGGTAAACGGGTCGGGTTCGCAACAAAAGACCCAAACAGCCCGCCATTTCCGCCATTTCCGCCGTGGCCGCCATTTCCGCCATACGCCATGCGGCCGCCACGAGGAATCCGCCACGCCACCGCCTCGGGATGGCGGTTCCCCCAAAATCCGCAACCGATTTCCGCCATGGCGCCGCCATGGCGGTTTTTTGACAACACTGATTAATGCATTGTATTCCTGCTGCATTGCCTCAAACCAGTGAGGAATGGTCAAAGCTTCAATAGGTGAAGAAGGTTCTGCATGTGTTAGCAACAAAGTAGGAGCTAGCAAGCCAGCTTTAGACCTAGTGATCATGGGATGGGCATTAAGAGGTGCAGGTGCTGGACTAGAGGATCTTCCTGACAGATGAGAGGAACCACTAGGTGTTAACCCACAATGAAGAGAAGAGAAGGAGTGCTGGTCTGTATGATGAGAAAAGGATTTGGACACGGGAGGAGAAGCTTGATTAAGAGGTGTAACTAGGAGGGGAGGCGATTTGAACCATATGGACTGGATGGAAATGCGGGGAGCGAGAACTAGGAATGGGAGGAACAATTATAAGAGGAGTGTTGCTAGGACTAGTGGATGTTACTGAATCTGTTGGCTTGAGAACTTCTTTTGCAAATGGGAATTGATGTTCATTAAATTGGACATCTTTAGAGATATACAAGCGGCCATCTTTAGCTAGACATTTGTATCCCTTGTGAGAGGAAGAATAACCAAGAAAAGTGCACTCCCTGGTTCTGAATTCAAGTTTGTTTTTATTGTAGGGTCTAAGGCACGGATAACATGCACAACCAAACACCTTTAAGATGGAGTAGTCAGGATCAGACTTATACAGAACAAAGTAGGGTGTTTGATTGGAAAGAACAGGTGTAAGGAGGCGATTAATGAGGAAGGTTGCTGTGCAGAAGGCGGCATGATCCCAATAAGACATAGGAAGTGAGGCATGTGCAAGTAATGCTAAGCCAGTTTCAACTATGTGACGATGCTTACGTTCAATAGAACCATTTTGATGGTGGGTGTGGGGGCAAATGACTCTATCTTTGAACACCCCAAATCAGCCAAGAACCTAGTAAAGGGTCTGAATTCCCCTTGATCGGTAAACTGCCTTAATGCATGCACCAAATTGGACTTTAACAAGTTCAAAGAACTGTTTGAAGGTGTTTAGAGTGTCTACTTTTTGTTTTAACAGAAATATCCAAGTGAATTTTGAGCATGCATCCATGATGGAAAAATAGTATTGATATCCCATAGATGATTTAACAGGTGCTGGCCCCCATAAGTCAAGAAAGAGTAAGTCAAAAGGATGCGCATAAGTAGTCATGGATGAGTGAGAAGGAAGCCTATGAGACTTGGCAAAACAACAAGCGATCTGAAATCCAAAGTATTTTTATTAATATGAGAGAGATTACATTTGTGGAGTATAGATTTCATTGCCACATCATTGGCATGTCCTAGTCTGATGCCAAATGTAATGAGATGTGGGCACTTTATTTACATTATCTATAGTAGAATTGGAAGAGATACACTTTGTCAAGGGAGTGGGGAAGAAACACTTAGACAAGCGGGAAACTTGATGAGACCAAAGCAACATTTGATTGAGCCTTGGAAACTATAGTGAGTGATGAAACACATATAAAACTGCAGAGTTCAGAACCTTCTAGAAGAACTTTATGATTATCCTGTGATTTAACAAAGCAAAGATGAGGAAGAAACTCAAAGTAGACATTGTTATACGTTGAAAAACGACTAACACTCAACAGATTTTTGGTTATAGTTGGAACATAAAGGATGTTAGAAAGGTTTAATGTGCGGGTGTGATCAAAAGGTGACCTAACACATGCAGTTCCTATTGAGAGTATAGATAAGCCAAGACCATTACCCATGTAAATAAGGGTCAATGCCACTTGGTGCAACGAGGTTGGTTCAAGTTGTTGAGGTCTGCAGATAACATGGTGTGTTGCCCCACTATCAATAAACCAGGCACTAGAATCGAACCGAGTTTGAGGCCATCATAGCCATAGGGTTACATTGCTGCTGATTCTTTGTGACATGACCATTAGGGTGAGACATCGCACATTATTGGATGCCATGGGAGAGGCAACAGAGGTCATTCTTTGAGCAGGAGAAGTTGAGGCATGAAATTTTGTCTCGATCGGCTCGAAGCATAGTGATAGTTGGCATGAGGAGCACGTTGATGATACTGATTTGAAGATTGGCCACGATACTGTCCTCTACCATAAGAACCAAAGGAATTAGCACTAGGGGAGGTGGTCTTTGTGTAATCTTCATTGAATCGATAGTAACAATCAAAACCTTTGTGATTATTACGGCCACAAATCGACACTCGGCTCCATTGCCAAACCTTCCATAGTTATATCCGCCACCTACCACGACCACGACGTCCTCCACGTCCATCTCGAAAGCCATTGCCAAAATTGGTTGAGGGATTGTCTGATTGATAGCCTCCATTATTTGGAAAAGAGGAGGAACCTTCTTTGAAAATTAGAGCTGCAGTAGAATTCACTTGATTAGTGCTATTCGGTGAAGGAATTGGACGAGAGATGGAATTAGGGTTAGGATTGGAACCGCTTTGAGCAGTTGGTGAGAACACCTCTGTAACAGCATTTTTAGACTTCAACCTCTCCAACCGAGATTCATGCGACAACAATAGGGATTCAATTTCAGCAATCGAATATGGTTCAATTCTGCTCTCAATTGTGGGAAATAGGATGTGATAATCATCAGGCAAACCTTCCAAGATCGCATCCATGTGCTCCTGACGAGTAACAGGGTTCCCGATTGAGATCAAGGCATCCACCAGTGCCTTGATTCGCAGCAAGTATTCGCCAATGGTGCGATCGCCTTTAACAATGTGACGGCTCGGCACGACGGCGTGTACTCCGCGCGCTCGTCTGCGAGTTGAAGTAGGCGTGTAATTCATCCCATAACTCCCACGCATGTGTACAACCGACAACACGCGCATGAATCGTGTCGAAATCGAGTTCGGAGTCGGATGAGCAGTGCTGGTCTTGCGCTTTCCCAAGCCTCGATACCTGGATTCACTCGATCGTTCACTCGATCATCTTCGTTAAGATATCGAACTGGAACCCTAGGACATGTGACGTATTTCTCGAGTCGATTAGCTCGAATCACTGCCTCAACAATTTGGCGCCAGTGAAGAAAATTCTTGTCCGTTAACTTCGTCGCAAGCACAGTGTTTAGATTCGGTGTTGGTACCGCAGGAGCAGGCGGTGACGGAGGAGGAGGAGGTGGCGGTGGAGCGTCATCAACATTAGGTGCGGAAGCCATGGCCGAGTTTCAAGCTCGTGATACCATGTTAGAAACAGAGCAGAAACAGAAAGAGTAGAAAAGAGAGAAGAGTTCAGAGAAATTTCTAAAAAAATGAGTTGTTCATTCACATCTTAACTTGATACAAGAATGAGCTTTATATAAGAGGAGTGTAACTACCTCTAACTAAATTAGAAGATTAGTTGGGAAGTTAAATTATCTCACCATGACTCGACCAGACCTTGCTTTTCCGGTTAGTGTTGTAAGTCAGTTTCTCAACTCACCATGTGACGGTCATTGGAATGCTGTTGTTCGGATCCTAAGATATATCAAGGGATCACCTGGTAAAGGGATTGTTTATATGGACAGGGGTCATACTAATATCATGGGGTATACAGATGCAGATTAGGCAGGCGATGCTAGTGATAGGAGGTCTACTTCAGGCTACTGTGTGCTTATTGGAGGTAATTTGATTTCATGGAAAAGTAAGAAGCAGAATGTTGTTGCAAGATCAAGCACGAAGGCAGTATCGTGCTATGGCTAATACTACTTGTGAACTCCTATGGCTAAAATATTTGCTCCAAGAGTTGAAGTTTTGTGAGATAGGTCCTATGGAACTTGCATGTGATAACCAATCAGCATTGTATCTTTCTTCAAATCCTATCTTCCATGAAAGGACCAAGCATATAGAAGTTGATTGTCACTTCATCCGGGAAAAGATCCTCTCGGGCATCATTAAGACTTCCTTTGTGGGTACTAGAGATCAACTTGCAGATATGATGACTAAGTCTTTACGGGGTCCTAGAATAGCATACATATGTGACAAGCTGATTGCATCAGACATATATGCTCCAGCTTGAGGGGGAGTGCTGAATATAATTAATATATGGACGGTGGATTTATGTGGATGGTGTGGACGGTTATTGAATATAATTAATATATGGACGGTGGATTTATGTGGACGGTAGAGTCCCATCCATTGTATTCTTATGATTCTGTTAGATGTGGGCCTTAATGGACCTTTGTTATTAATAAACGATTAGTAGCAGATTTAATAGAAGCGATTAGTAGTGATTAATTAGAGTTAGTTACTTAGTTTGTCTATAAATACGAGAAGAGAATGAGAGAGAGGGTATCGGGTGAATTGAATAGGAATTGGGGCCTTAGGGCATTTGGGGGAGGTGCAAACCCTCGAAGTTCTGCTATATTGTACTGTAATCAAGGGATCATCCCTATTTCTTTAGTAATATCTTGTAATCAAATACCGGTTCCTATCAACTGGTATCAAAGCTCTCAGATCTTGGGAAAAGATTCGTGGTTTCGACGAGACGAATGGAAACCAGAGTTGAGTTTCTCGAGCGCGGGTACCAGGCATTCATGGCGACGTGCGAAGAATTGCAAGAACTGAGAAGAGTCATAGATGAAGAACGACTCGAGAGAATCGAAACGAGAAGGCAACTCGGAGAACTTCTCGAGATGGTGTGCGGATTAACAAGTCGCAGCGCTAGGGAAGGAAACGGAGGAGGATCCGCCAGCGAATCTCAGATCCGAGATGAACGATGGAGGAAATTGGAGGCACCGGTGTTCAGGAGCTAAAAGAAAACAAACAAAAATAAAGCAAGCATAATTAAAAGGAAAAGTTTAGAGAAAACTCATGAAGATGGTTCCACCAGGATCCCACTGTCTGTGATACAGTGGCCACGGAATGCTCAAAGTACGAAATGATCCTCCCGGATCCCATGGCCTACAGCATAAGTATGAGAGCAGGCGCCTGATAATCATGGTACCTCCGCCAAGTGCGGCGGACTTCTCACTCCCTCTCAGGTCACAATCGACCTCTTTCTCAACTTTGTCCATAAAGTCCTCCCCATAAAAGTGGTGTTCAACCTCTTGGACTGGCCATGGTGCAAAATCTAGAGGCTTGAACTCCACCACCGGTTGTTCTGCAGCGGGAGGTGGCAAACAGTTAGCTGGGGTCTCCGGTGCTGCTTCCTGTTCTGCACGTTCTTCATTCACTGTACTATCAAATCCATTACCTGCTAAACCTGCAGAAATCTCAGCACACACCACACAAAGGTTAGTGTTAGTAGAGTCAGTACATATGGTACAATAAACTGAATCAGAAAAAACTTGAATGTCTGGAAATTCAGCACACAATTGGTCCATCCCATCACTCTCAACACATGCATTTGATTTAATTGAATCATCTACTTCCAAAGGTTCTTCATCATCCTCAAGCTTATTGCCTTGATTGTTAGGACGGATTGCATAGCATCGAGGCAAATAAGTATCTTCTGTCAGAATGGGGCATGCCTCATACAGGTGCTCAGGCGAGCCGCACATGCCACAAAACCTTCTCTGTTGAAACAATTGCTTCAAATAAGTGAGCCTATCCATTCCATCAAAATTAGGATAATTTTTGCATGGTGGTGGTTTATAATCAACATTAGGCATATCACCAAACAGTAATTTATCCATAGCAGTACTAAGATCCATAATCAGACAAAGCAGACAAAACTAATTCAGCAAAATGTTTTTTTTTTTTAACTGTTAATAACAACAAGAGTCCCCGGCAACGGCGCCAATTTTTGGTCGCGCCGTCGCGCACGCGCCAAAAAGCGAGCGGTTTGTAAAAATGTAGTTTAGGGCGACAACTCGGATATCGTCTCACAAGGACTCTTAGGTTGTTGTTGTTAACAGAAAAAGTTAGAAATGGTGGGGGGGTTGGATTGAGATAAAATAAAGAAAACAAAGCAATAAAAGCAGAGCAGTTGAAAAGCTTATCAAATAGCTAAAGACGATTAACCTACTGTTCTCGGTTTCCCACTATCATTGGTTCATGTAAATTCCAAGCCCTAAGCAGATTCTAATCCCCTCCCGGTTGTAGCAACAATTTACAAGCGAAACCACTACTACAGATATATGTCCCTATTCCCGAATTAAGCAAACGGGGTTAAGCCCTTCGTGAACTAAGCGAACACGAATTGAACACACGTGAATTAAGCAAACGCGATTATATATAGGAACATAACATCACCGAAATAAATCAATACAACACTACACACTCCTGAATTAAGCAAACAGAAACATATAGCATCGCATTGAAAAGAGAAAAGCAAATAAAACAGGAATTCTGAGAATCTCAAGTGTGGTAATGGAAACCAATCGCGATAGATTAATCAAGGAGACTAGTTCTCCATTACAAAAGGGACACAAAAGAAAAGAAAAGAAAATAAACTACGAAACTACTACTCTTGACTAACTAAAGCTAATCGCTCAGTTACGCCTTCAAACAGCTTATATACACGTTACGGATTCCATTTGTCTCGCGAGGCGAACACCTTGTCTCGAGGCGAATATCATGAACAGGCTGCATCGTTTGGTCTTCTCGCGAGGCGAAGCACGGCTCGCGTGGCGAGGAATGGAAAAGTCATGCCTTCTGGTCTTCATCCTCGCGAGGCGAGTCATCTATTCGCGGGGCGACACAAAAAGGATTGCAAATTTTACGCACAAGTCACCTTCGAGGTTCGCGAGGCGAATGCCTCCTCGCTGGGCGAAAGCTCATTTATTTCTTTTTATTAACCTGAAAACAGAAAATAGCATAAGTGCTTTATTTAACTCTAAATCAGCTAAATTAACCTAAAAATACTTTACAGACTCAAAATGCTGCTTAAAGACAATCAAGTCTAATTTGGGTGAAAATGAGATAAAATTAGCACAAAGCCAATGTTTTTCTAGTTATAAAACTAGACTAGCCAGAGGCTGATCACGGTGGTTGGAAAGGAGACGAGTCACAGAGGAGACAAATGGAGGAAACTTGAAATTCCATTGTTTTCGGGTGAGGAGGCATGCGGGTGGGTTAGTCGAGTCGAGAAGTGCTTCGATTTGAAGGGAATAACCGACCAAGAAAAGATTCAAACCGCTAAGACAGCCATGGAAGGAGAGGCGTTATGGTGGTTTAAATGGTGGGAGATGTGTGCTCTGAATCCAACATGGGAGGATTTCCGATCCGCCATGATACGGAGGTTTCAGCCTTCACAACAGACACAAGCATTGGGGTCAAATAATGAAGAGAAGGAAGATGGTGATGCATCCAACATCCATAAATTCCAGACCCCAGATCTAGTTGCAATCACTAGGAAGGAGGAGGATCTCCAGGAAGAGTTCGGTATAGAGAGAAGGAAAGGGAAACCGCCGCCACCCCAACAAAATCTTGATGACGAAGAGAAGATGGCAGGTGAGACCAAGATGGGGATCGAGAAAAAGAGAGCGGCGGCACTGCCAACCCAAGATAACCTCACTCAAAAGAAGGGAGCGACGTCAGACGGGGAATCTCCGGTCAGGCCACCACCAGAACCGCCGGATCGAGATGTTCAGGCGGCAACTAAGGGTGCACTAGGGATTAAGAAAAGGGAGGAGATGACGATCTCAGTGCAACCCCTAACGAGTGGTCCAATCAGGCCATTGCCACCGAAGCCACCGGACACGAACCCATTAACGGTGGTTGGAGCGTCGTTTTCAGACGAGATGGGTGAGGAACGGCCGGTCAAACCACTGCCAGAACCGCCGGACCGAGATCCCCATGCGGCGTCCTGTGGTACGTTGCTCAAGGGCCGGGTATGGCTGAACGTGGGAGGAGAAGAGAGTCACTGGTTGGTATCATGGAAGGGAAGATGAAGGGAGGGGCAATTTTGGAAGACTGCCAGAAAATTGCAAGGGCTGGCCTAATGGGCCAGGCCCAATTACTTCAAGAGAAACATGGGATTCTCAACAGGTCTCTTGGGTGTGCACTGATGGACCAAAGTTCATGCCATATTAAGCCCAATTATCAGAATTATTTTCATATTGGGCTTCAGCCCAATATCTTGAAGAACATTGCTCTTGGTGATAAGGCAACACTAAATCAAAAGGGGCAGAAGCAACATACAAGTATAGCATCTGGAGCGACAGGCTTCAAACAGTGGGACCCGGGAAAACTTGCTATTCACCTTGAGGACAAGGTGAATGTTTAGGGGGGAGTATTGTTAGATGTGGGCCTTAATGGGTCTTTGTTATTAATAAAGCAGTTAGTAGCAGTTTAATAGAGCAGTTAGTAGCAGTTAATTAGAGTTAGTTACTTAGTTTGTCTATAAATACGAGAAGAGAATGAGAGAGAGGGTATCGGGTGAATTGAATAGGAATTGGGGCCTTAGGGCATTTGGGGGAGGTGCAGACCCTCGAAGTTCTGCTATATTGTACTGTAATCAAGGGATCATCCCTATTTCCTTAGTAATATCTTGTAATCAAATACCGGTTCCTATCAGATTCATTGTATATTTCTCCTAGGACTTGGTATAAATTTTTATTGTTCTAGGAATCAAGTCTAGAGTCAAGTATATATATATATCTTGTACTCCTATTCAATAATATACAAGTAAAAGTATTCAGTTTTCATATTCAAGTACGTTCAAGTAGGGGACTGGGTGTATCCAAAAATCAGGCCTCACAGGCAGGTCTCCATGCCTACTAAACTGCACCCAAAGCTGTCAGCTAGGTACTATGGACCTTTTTTAGTACTTAAACAGATTGGAGCTGTAGCATTTAAGTTACAACTCCCAGAGCAAGCTTGTATACATCCTGTCTTTCATGTGTCTCAATTAAAAAAGGCCGTGGGAACTAAGACAGTGGAAGCTGAATTGCCAACTGAACTACAGGGTGAGCCTATGCCTTATCAGCCAGAGAAGGTGTTAGGCTACCAGGTGGTCACTCGAACTGGGGAACAACATCCTCAAGTATTGGTGCAATGGCAAGGAAAAACACCTGAAGAAGCTACATGGGAAGATGTTGATGCCACCCAAGACAACTTTCCAGACTTAACCTTGAGGACAAGGTTGCTTCTGGAGAGGGTGGCATCGTTAGGACAGCAGAGTCATCTATTGAAGGTCCTAGTCCCTTGCGGGTTTACTACAGAAAGAGACTAAGGGGGAATAAGGGGGAGTCAGGAGAGCAAGGTAGCTGGCCTTAGCTGTCACCTAGCTGGCCTTAGCTGACACAGCAGTTAACAGTTAGAATAACTGTCAGCTGAGCCAGCAAGTAGGAAAGGCACACAATACTATAAATAGGCATCTTGTAGTCAGAATAAGAAGCTTTTGATCATTTGCTTTGTTGCTTCGACTGAGATAGCTCAGTGAAAAGGGGAATGCCCCTTGTGCATTGATACTTGTAGTGTTCTACTGTAGTCTTACATTCACATACAGAGAGATATTCATTCCTATTCTTCCTAACATATTATGCTTCTGATATTCTGTGATTTTGTTTTTTAATCAATTACAAATTGCAGGATGTATTGAGAGACACAGATGATCATGATCTTTCACCTGCAATATCTCATTTGTTGAACTGCATATTCGGGAGTTGTCAAGCTCCTGGTGGAAAAGTAATTGCTAATGGCATGCAGTCCGGAACTCCTAAAAAGGTTTGTCCAGTATGGATCATTTCGAGATATCTGCACAACTAATTCCTGCTAATCTGCTGGTTCTTTTTTTCTATGATCCCTTGAATTGATCTGTGCACTTTGTCTTCTCTCCTTATGCAGAACAAACCTTTTTTCCTCTATTCTTTTTGTTTTCTTGTTAAAATTCCATTGATTTTCTAACCTGTTTTCCTGTCAAATTCTATAAGCTATAAAGTTCCATCTACTTAGAGTGTGTTTGTTCGTGCTTAATTTGCAAGAAAAAAACACCTTTTATGAAGAAAAAATAACTTCTCTGAAATGTGCAACTGTTTGGATAGGATTTTGGGAAAAAGGAACTTAAAAAATCAGTTTTCTGCTTTTAATCAGAAGTTGAAATGACTAGCTTCTTTAAATAATAAGTTTTAGCTTTTTGGAGAGAAGCAATAGAAGAGAAAGTAAAGTGTTTTTTTGTCGTTATATCCAAAGTCCAAACACAAAATAACATGTGCTTTTCTAAAAATCTCCACACAAAAAATAATTCCGTGCCATCTTAGAATCAATTTTTTCAAAGCTTATTCAAGCGCACCCTTAGTTTGTAATATAGTGTGCCTTGGAGGTCCTTCGGAGCCATTCATCCTTGCTTTTTAATTTGCAGGAACATGCAGGGCATCAGTCTCTAGGAAAGCATTCAAAAGGTCGAGCACGATTGAAAGGCAGGGCATCTTTAAGAAAGAGTCAACCTTTGTATATGAATATAAGCTCTGAAGCTCTTTGGTCTGACATTCAAGATTTTGCGATGATCAAATACAAGGTATCTTTTATTGCATAACCTTAAATATTAATTCTCACTGGGACAATATAATGTAACTACGGGGTTGGGCATCTCCAATCTGGTTAAAGTACGTGTGAATGTAATCAATACTTGTATGTTTTGTTATTTTGAGATTTGACTGTGTTTAGTTGAGTGAGATGTGTGGCTATGAAAGTAGTCGTTGGGGCATCTCTATTTTACATTCATTACAGACACTATTTGGAATTTAAACATCTATTTCTTTTAGTACTCTGAAATTAAAACTCAATGCACATTCTATGTTTCTTTCTTTATTTCTCCATCTTAATTGTATTGCGCAATACATTTGAACTACAAATCGACTTGTTGCAGTTTGAGATGCCTGAGGATGCAAGGTCACGTGTGAAGAAAATCTCTGTTATACGCAATCTCTGTCAGAAGGTAAGTTTAAGTTACCATTTATTGTTCAGCTGATGCATATTTAAATTTGTTAGTACTGTGGTTATGCAGGTGATTTTTATTAAAATTTTCATGGTCTGACTTTTATGATGTTTCAATACATTTGATAGCATGAAACTTTTGAAAATTACTTGTTTTTATTACCTCTTTGCTCGATTTATGCTTACCACATAATCTTTGCATCATGTAAAAAGTTTCCCATCTTATCCTTCTATCATTTGTAAATAATAATTCATTTTTCTAACTTTATAATTGTTCAGATATGCTGATCTTTTTTTACTATGCTCATTTGACATGAAGTGCATGTTTGCGCTTGCTGTTTGCGGTTGATGGTTTATTCATTATAATTTGTTGCCATGTCATGTTTTGGTAATAATACCTCTGAATAGTTATTGATAGGATCTTGATATTATGAACTACCTGGGATGTCAATAATTGTTGGATAGTTTTTTTATTTTATTTTATAAACCTCTTTGACATTAATCTGTTCAATATTAATTCTGTTAAGCTTCAATGAGTGGTTTTCACTTTCAGCATGCCTAAACAATGCTTGGTTTTCAGGTTGGTATAACCATTGCAGCTCGAAAATATGATCTTAATTCTACAACACCCTTCCAAATCTCAGATGTCTTGGATCTCCATCCAGTTGTCAAGCATTCAGTTCCTGTGTGTTCAGAAGCCAAGGAACTTGTGGAAACAGGAAAACTTCAATTGGCTGAGGTATTTAGCATGTTTTATTGTTTTTATGTGTATATACTGTTTGTGAACTAAGTTATTTTGTATTGGTAACATTCTTTGGATGTTTGTCATTGAGGTTTTGTTTCTGCATTCATCTATGATTTTATTTTTTTGGGTGGAGTTGTGTTTATCTTCTTGGGGTTGGACCTCAGTGAATTAAAGTAATTGTGCTCCTTAACATGGCATTCTGTTAAATGTATTCATTACTGTTACAAAAGTAATAATAATTATTTTTCCTAAGCAAATCAGGGATCTGTGCAGTGTTGAAATAGTTGTACCTCTTGGTGAAAATGTGAATATGTAAATTGAGAGAGTTTGGTGTATGGTTTATTGTTATCTGACAATTTTTTTTAAAAAAATTGGCTAATTATTTCTCTGACACAGGGCATGCTTAGTGAAGTCTATACTTTATTTTCAGAGGCATTCTCAATTCTACAACAGGCATGAAATTTGTATTGTTGTATCTCATAGAGGAGTTTTCCTGTCCATAAATAATTGTTGTATAATGGGTTGCAGGTTACTGGTCCAATGCATCAGGAGGTTGCTAATTGTTGTCGGTATGTTAGTAGTTGTTACTATCATGTTAGCTTGATCCTAATTGTTTTCCTTCTTTAGACCTGGTTTAATCATAATGCATGCCTTGCTGCTTTGGACTTGGGTAATGGATTTGAAATGATTTTCAGTTACTATGCCTTGTGAACTCGAAGATTTATAGGCTATAGCCAATATATTTTTAGTCCTTTGTTATGAAGTTCAGCTTATCAATTTTTTATTTTTGTATTTGAATGTGGCATGTTTAATCTCAGTTTAAATTATTAAATTTCAGGTATCTTGCCATGGTTTTGTATCATGCTGGAGACATGGCTGGAGCTATTACACAACAACACAAGGAGCTAATTATAAATGAACGTTGTCTTGGTTCAGACCATCCTGACACTGCTCACAGGCATTCACTTTTCTATTGTTTTTGGTTTTATCTCTTCAAAATTTTAGGATTATATAAGCCAAATTCTAAAAAAATATTGCCGTACCAAGTTACAGAGAAGTATTTTATAAAACAGTATGCTCTAGAACACTGATCTTAATATCGCTGTTGCAGTTATGGCAATATGGCTCTGTTCTATCATGGGCTTAACCGAACTGAACTTGCCCTTCGCCACATGTCCCGTGCTTTGCTCCTATTAAGTTTGTCATCAGGCCCTGATCATCCTGATGTTGCAGCAACTTTCATCAATGTTGCAGTGATGTATCAGGATATAGGAAAGATGGACATTGCTCTTCGTTATCTGCAAGAAGCTTTAAAGAAGAATGAAAGGCTTCTTGGTGAGGAACATATTCAAACTGCTGTTTGTTATCATGCTCTTGCTATTGCATTTAACTGTATGGGAGCTTTCAAGCTCTCTTACCAGGTATGTATAGTGGTAAATGCTGGTTTCTACTTTCTAACTTATTAGTAGGTGGTTGAGTCATTTGGCATTGTTTCAACAGCATGAGAAGAAAACATACGATATACTTGTCAAACAACTTGGTGAAGATGATTCAAGGACACGAGACTCGCGGAACTGGATGAGTACATTTAAGATGTGTGAACTACAGGTATCTGTTCAGTTTCCCCTTGGTTGATAAAATTAAAGACTCATGACATCACATTGCTGGTAGTACTTCCCTTCTCAAGTAGTGGGGAAAAATGTTCGATTCCATGTATTTTAAGGATTTTTCTTTTTAATGAGATTCTTTATTCTTTGATGGTTACTGTGTCCCAGGAATGTAATATTAATGTGTTTGGTTCAGCATTTAAATTCTTCTGAATTTGGCATAATTTTCTGACAATTCTTCTGTTAAATATAAACAACTGTGCATAACAGCTTATCATAATTTATTGTTTCATTCAGATCATATGCTGCGTAGTTTTTAGGAAACTAAACCACAAACTGGTCAAACATCTCGGAATATCAATCAAGCATAAATATCCAAAACTAACTGTTGAAATTGTAGGATTTAAGCTATATTTCCTTTAATTCTTTACTTTCCTTGAAGGCAGGTAATGCTTCTCATGTCAAATTCTTTGAGGATCGTTGGGTAGGAGACTCCTCTTTTAGTGTGCGGCTTTCTGTTAGGAACTGGAAAATACTAATTAATATTGAACCTGAAAATTGAAACTAAGCTCCTTACAATAGAGAAACGTCCTCTCCTAACCCAGAATATGCAGAAGACAGCAACCATAAATCATATAATTAGGCAAAGGAATAGAAACACTGTCACAGAGACAGAAAAAACGAGAAAGAAAGAGACTCCTCTTTTAGTGTGCGGCTTTCTGTTAGGAACTGGAAAATACTAATTAATATTGAACCTGAAAATTGAAACTAAGCTCCTTACAATAGAGAAACGTCCTCTCCTAACCCAGAATATGCAGAAGACAGCAACCATAAATCATATAATTAGGCAAAGGAATAGAAACACTGTCACAGAGACAGAAAAAACGAGAAAGAAACAATAGGAATGATCACTGGAGTGGCGAATCTTTCTCCCCTAGGCCAAAGCCTTCCCTCACTTCAATTCTCAAATGTTCAGATGCTCCTTCATGTCCCAGCCCCTGCCTTATATCATTCCCCACATCATTGCACTCATGATTCTCCAATTCTCTTCCTCCCATTCCCCTAATGCCAGTTGTCCAGTTGGTTACTCATTTTTCTCTCTCCTCCAACCAACTCACCCACTCCCTCACTTCCCTCTTTGATAACATTTCCTTTCTTACCCTTATCATCTTTTCTCCCATCTCAAACACATAGGTCAATGGCCCATCATTTTCCCACGTCTTTTTTCGTCTTTCTTCTTTACATAATTCTCCCATATACAGTTTTTATAAAGTTCACGATTCCACCTTTTCTTGGGATTTCCAATTTTTTCCCAACTTAGATGTAGGTTACACAAATTATACCAAATATAACATAAATTATCCTAATCTGTTGTGCCTCATTCTCTCCCTCTAAGATATTTTGTAGATACTCTAACACTAAACAAGGCAACACACAAGAAACTAGAACCTCAAACAGGTCAAGCTTGTTTTTAAATAAAAATAAGTACAAATATCTGTATTGATAATAAACAATCACAGGTGAAACACTCATGATATCAGGAAAAGAAGACTATTATTGGTCCTCTGGAGTCTGGATCTGATTTAAGTTTCAATGTTTTGGCAGTAGTGAGGTTTAGTTGAATTGAGGCTTTTTGTTTTCATGAAGGTTGGGAAATGTGTCATTATGCAAATTTACCAGCATTTCCATTTTCTTACGGGATTTGAGCATTCATAGGCAGGTTGATTACTTTTCAATTTAGTCACAAATGACATATTAGCGAAATAACACATTTGCCAACCTTCATGAATTCTGGGCATATGAAATCTTAGCAGCAGTAAGGATTTTGATGTATTGGGATCTGGGATTGAGCATTGGCCAGTGGCCACTGGGCACTCCTTGAGATATAAATTCTAGGCTGAACTACATTAAAATAACTTCGGTGTTTATTTCTCTTTTCCCTATTTACTGTTCGCCCACCTGGTTAGTGGCTACAATACAACCCAAAAAAATTCTTTTATATAGTAGTCATTTATGATTCACATTTGGCATCTGACTTTGACAGATGAATGCTCAAAAAGAAAAGGATCAAGCTCTGAACGCAGCATCTACTCAGAAGGCTATTGATATCTTGAAGGTTATTCCTTATCCTCCTTTGATTTGTCAGGGTATTTTTCAGATGGCATTTAATGCTGAAATTATACTCCATACTTGTGTATTGAGAGGATAATGACAGTAACTGGAAAAAGGGAAGGGCTCACTCATATAATTGGTTTAGTTGAATTATTGGTCAAAAGATTCTCTTGTGCATGCATGCTATTGTTATCTGTTTCATGTTTTTTTTGTTTTGGTTGGGCATATATAATTTGACTTGGTGATTTTCTGCAAAAAGCTTCAAAACTTGTCCATTTATCTCTAAAGATTCCATAATGTTGATGACAATCTTCAGGTTTTATGATCTTAGTATTTTTATTGCCTTCTTAACCGATAAAGGACTATAAGAGCTTTTTAACTTGCTAGAGATTATTACACTTTGTTCTTAGATCATTTTCTCTTGAAGTGTATCTAACTCTACGCAGTTGGATATCTATCTGATTGCGTAATTTCTACTGGAAATTAATAATGAATAATTTTATATAATGGCAGGCACATCCTGATTTAATACATGCACTCCAAGCTGCAGGGGGGTCTGAAAGTTCAGGTGCATCTGCAAACAAATCCCTCAATGCTGTGAAAATTGGCCAGCATCTTTCCAGAGGAAGGGGGGGTGATGAAAGGGCAGCACGTGCAGCTGCTGAAGTCAGGAAGAAGGCTGCAGCACGGGGCCCGTTAGTCCATCCTCATGGTGTACCAGTACAAGCTTTGCCTCCCCTTACCCAGCTTCTCAATATTATTAATTCAGGTATGACTCCTGATGCTGTGGACAATGGGGATGGAAAGGCAGTAAAGAAGGAAGACAATGACCTTCCTACAAATAATACAACTTCTACCAAAAAAGACCAATCAATGCCTGTTCAAGAACAGGCTCCAGCTGGATTGAGCAAAGGGTTGGCATCATTGGACACACAAACAAAAATCAAAAACCAAGGCTGGGGCTTGAATTTTGATCATCTAAGCTCTGGCTAGATGGCCATGGTAGATTTTTTTGAGATCAGATATTGATTTTGAGATGGTTAGACTAACCAGGTACTCTGCTCGGCTTTTGAAGAGTGTTGAGTAACGGTTACCAGTAATTTTGGTTCTTTTTTCTCCCCTTTCGCAGTAGGTTGGTAGATACTAAACATCCAGAGTGAATGCAGGCGATTGTGATACAAGTATGGTCGCTTTTTGATCCGACCAATTATTTTATTATCTCAATAACCTACATATTTGGGGATTTTAGGATAATAACTTACATTTTAATATTCCCTGTTAACAAATTTAACTGCCAGTTGAATTAAGGCAAATGCAATGCACAATACACATTACATTTTTTTAGAAGTTTATGCTGCAGCTTAGGAAATAACACTATTGTATTGTGATCAATAAAGTGATGGATAAATTCTTTCTGCGAATCACTTAATGCTGCAGCTTAGGAAATAACACTATTGTATTGTGATCAATAAAGTGATGGATAAATTGTTTCTGCGAATCACTTAATGCTGCAGCTGTAGGGTTTGGTACTTTATGATTCTGCTTTAATTTGCAAGATTCTACCGTTGTAGAGATATTCTGGTGTCTACTTGGATTACCAATTTCATTGTTCATTACGTACATAAATTATTGTGCATGTTTTTTGTGCCATACAGCTGTTTTACATTTTTTTGGGGGGTTCTTCATAGTTCTGCTTTGAATCTTTGATTGGCAAAGTCTATGCATTTCTACTCGTTATTCTTATTGGCGTTAGGTTACTTCTTCAAAGGAAGCAAATAAAGGTTTGTGTCTGTGGCGTACTCGTTGTCTCGTTGTTCATATGGCCATTGAAATATACCTTTCAATTGATATGAGTTGTGTTCTATGTTCTGCTCCACCTGTTTTTAGACTTGGTCCTTGTATGCACCGGCTATTCAACATATTCAGATATGAAATATTTTTTTTAAGTACTTGGCTTGTGTGTATGCTTAAACTGTAAACAAAATTGTATTGTACTGTAATTATTGGTACTGTAAACAAAATGAGTCGGAAATTGATTATATCATCACAATATTAAAAATTTGTAAAGGAAATCTACAAGAAAGTGTAACTGGTATGCGGTAGACTATTTAAAGTAATGTAACAAAATGTGATGCTCGTGTCATTGTCGAATAGATGCAAACAATGGCAATTTAAAGAATTATATTTTATCAACAAGATCCAGTACGGTAGGTCGGTAGGTAGAGAGCTGAGTTGTTTAAGCATGCTCTCAAACCGGGGCGGACCGAAGTAGAGCTGAGGATGTGAACATGTACCTCCTCATTGTTTTAAACAAATTATAACTACTTTAAAATATTTTTATTTTGCCCCCATTGTTGATTTGTTTGCACCCATTCTACTCCATCTTTTTCCTTTCTTTCTTCATCTCACGTTCACACCACTTGTCTAGTGACTTATATTGAGAGAGATGTGTTCAATAACATTGATGATGAGTTGATCGTTCAACAATTTCAAAGCATAAAATCACTTAGAAGACAATTATGAGGTATGTAATTTATTTGATTATATATATTAAAGTTGGTTAAATTAATATGAAGGTCCTCGAACTATTTGAGAATTTTCAAATAGATCCTTATACTTTCAAAGTTTGTAATCGAGTCCTCAAACACGTAGAAAATTTGTAATTAGGTCCCTTATACACTTTTTCGTTAGAGTTTCATTAAATATCTGTTAAGTGATTCATCCATTCGTCTTTGTAGGTCCTTGAACTTTTTGAAAAAATTCAAATCGGTCCGTATACTCTAGGTAAATTCAAATAGGTCCATGTACTTATTGGAACCCTAACGAAACTTTAACAGAAAAGTGTATGAGGGGCCTATTTATAAACCTGTATTCAAGAACTCAATTACAAACTTTTAAAGTGTAGGGACCTATTTGAAGACTTCCAAATAATTCAGTGACATACAAATTAATTAAATCATTAAAATTTTATGATTCCAACATTTATGTCTTTATCTTTGTATGTATGACAATAATTATTTATTAAATTTTTTGAAAATAAGTTGTCCCCACTGGCTCCGGGTCCTAGATCCGCCACTGCTCTAAGAGGTTTGATTCATGTCATGTGTATGGAAAAAACCTTGTCGGAAGAAGGAAAACTACTCACTTCGATGATCTATAGTCTCAAAAGAAATTAATCTGACTATCGATTGGAGGATCCTTTGATGCACCAACAATAAAATATTTTATATCATATTTGGAAAATATTTATATTCTCACGGAGAAGGAAAATAGTAGCACAAAATAGTTGTATATCATATATTCAGTCTCAAATATGAGTGGCTCAACACCCGCCTATCCAACCAACTTATTAACTTTCCATTGTGTTAGCCCTCCTAACAGAAGAGCCGTGCTAAACGGACATGGAAAAATCGACATCATATGCGACACTGCTACAGCAGCGTACTGTAGCGTGACACGGACTCGGCAAGTGTACCGGTTCGTTGCAAGTAATAAAACGGTAAGACCGGATATCGTTCTCAGGGATCGTGGACAATTACCACTTCGCAAATTAGACTACTATCTAGGCGATCAAATTTTGGAGTGAAGGTAGCTCTATCATCTAACAAGCAAACAAGAATAAAATGTTTTTGTTCTTTTTGGAATTTTATCAAACAGTTAATATGCAAACAGAAAGATGAACAACAAATGATAGAAGTGTTAGGGTTAGACTAGGCTAATCCTCCCTTGATTGCTATGAAATGATAGATAACACAGTTCCTAATTCAATTATGACAACCAAATCTTCTCAAGTACTCAAGCCCTAATGTCTTAGGTGGAATGTGCCTAAAATCCCAAATTAAACCCTAATGTCTTAGGTGGAATAATATGAGAAATTGCATTAAGAGTCAAGATTCATAGGGTTGCAAGCACCTCAAGACCTATGTCTAGGCTCATGAACTACTTGGCATTTGATTCATGAGCATGCCTTAACACCAACCTTTCAGTTATCTATTAAAGCAACTAATCATTCCTAGGGTGATCAAGCCTAAGAAAGCATTAAGCATGGAATCAAACACTCATAAAGAAAAAGGAAACTGCATTATAATCAAGTCATGTTACAATCAAGTTCGGAAGAGCAATCATCTAACCCCAACAAAGGGGAGTTTAGCTACACATAATTGAAGATAGAATAAAAGAAAGAGTTACGAGAGATGAACAAAGGAGAGAGCTCCATAGAATGTTGCACACAGCCCACAAAGTGACAAAGGTCTTATTTTTAGGTTTTTTCGATTGTCTTTTGCATTTCGCTTCAGAGACCCTTTTATAACTCGCGGCGTCACGACGTGGATGACCATCACGGCCGGCCGTGATGGTTTTCGACTTGGGCGCCTCTTCATTTCTCGATTCATCACGGTAGTGATAGCCATCACGGCAGGCCGTGATCGTTTCGACTTTTTCAACCGATTCATCACGTAGTGATAGCCATCACGGCCAGGCCGTGATCGTTTCGACTTGTGGAGATCTTGCACGGTGACACGTTACGGTAGTGATAGCCATCACGGCTAGCCGCGTGACCTTCCGACTTTTGGCTCAATTCTTTCTTGACTCTCTTCGCTTCCTCACGGCCGTGAGGACCATCACGGCTAGGCCGTGATACTCTCTGCTTGGCTCAATTTCTTATCTTTTAAAGCTCTAAGTCATCCAAGCTTCATACTTGCTAATTCTTGGGCATTTAATCATGAATATCTGCAAAACAACACACAATACCACCTTATCCGTTCCAAAGGAAAAACTAAACAAAATCCAACTAAAATGGCCTAACTATATGCAAATGCATGCAGAAATGTACATGGAAAATGAGGTGAAATCACACTCATCATAGCGCTACTATAGCAGCCCATTTTTTTTTTAATTTTGATTTTTTTAAAAAAATAAAAATTTTATTTCTAAAAAAACACATTCACCAAATAATGAACTGAATTCACCAGATATTTATACCTGATTCATCATATATTTGCACATACTTAACCAAAATTTATTTCTCAAAAAAACCCATTCACCAGATAATGAACTGAATTCACCAGATATTTATACCTGATTCACCATATATTTACACATACTTAACCAAAATTTATTTCTCAAAAAAACCCATTCACCAGATATTTATACATGATTCACCAAATATTTGTACATATTTAACCAAAAAAATTATTTCTCAAAAAAGCTCATTCACCAGATAATGAATTGAATTCACCATATATTTGTACCCGATTCACCAGATATTTACACATACTTAACCAACAAAATTTATTTATAAAAAAAAAACGCATTCACCAGATAATGAACTGAATTCACCATATATTTATACCTAATTCACCATATATTTGCACATACTTAACCACAATTTATTTCTCAAAAAAACCTATTCACCAGATAATGAACCTATTCACCAGATAATGAACTGAATTCACCAGATATTTGTACCCGATTCACCAGATATTTACGCATACTTAACCAACAAAATTTATTTATAAAAAAAAAACACATTCACCAGATAATGAACTGAATTCACCAGATATTTATACCTGATTCACCATATATTTACACATACTTAAACCACAATTTTTTTCTCAAAAAAACCTATTCACCAGATAATGAACTGAATTCATCAGATATTTATACCGGATTCACCATATATTTGCACATACTTAATCAAAAAAATTATTTCTCAAAAAAACTCATTCACCAGATAATGAACTGAATTCACCAGATATTTGTACCCGATTCACCAGATATTGACACATACTGAATCAAAAAAATTATTTATAAAAAAAATTTAAATTTTAAAAAAAATCGCTACAGTGTCGCACGGTCAGTTCTGATGCCGCATTTGTGCTAAGACTTATTCATACGGTAAACAAGTATGATGTCCGAAAAAATGTGTCTGTTTAGCATTTTTCTAACAGAAAGAGTTAATTTTTATACACCGTTAGTGTAAATGATTTTTATACAGACATCTAATAATATATTGACAAATAAACATCATTGTTATTTCTCTTTCTTAGTTATTAGAATAAAAACACACATGTTAGAATGTTATTGGACAGAATAAAATTTTTTATACTGACTACTTTAATCTTATCAGGTATATCTCTTTAGCAGGATATCTTGGATCAAATTTCCCTCGTAATTATCAATCTTATTTTTTTGAGAAGCTCATAATTATCAATCTTAATTATATAAAAACAATTTATTTTCATATATTACTTCCCCTAAAAAGTAAACATACTCCATCCAGCCAAAAAAAAAAGAAAAGAAAAAACCATACTCCATCAATACAAGATTAAACCACCCAAGCATGGATACTCTAATACATTTTTCTCTCAGTGCACAATCTTAACTTATGTCAAAGTTGTATTCTTTGTTGTTGCCGTGTAAGGAGGAAAGTGGAAACCGATGCTTAGAAGCGAGGTTCACCTAGTTCTAAACATAATAAAAAAATATCATATGTAAAATAAAACAAATTTGATACATCGCTCGAGTCGTTTAGTGTAGGATATATTTGCTTGAACTCAATGAAGATTTGAAATAAAAATTGTATTCTACAAAAAAAAATAAAAAAATTGTAACCCAAATTTTATATCGATTATTTACGTAAAAAGTAAAGGTGCCTTGAGAGGGTAGGGAGTATAATCCATTCGCAAAATATAACAGCTAAGGTTTTCATTCATTCGATGGGCTTGCTATTAACACCTTACATAAATGTTTCTTACACCTTGCAATTTTATTTCTTTTCCAAAAATGACCTCTTTGTCTCTTTAATGTGTTCATGTTAATACTCTCAGGAAATTATTTTTCGGAATCAGAAAATTAAATTCCAGACATTCAAAATATTACTCCGGAGTAAAAAATAAAATCACTTCCCGAAAACTTATTTCCGGAAAAGTTTCGGAATTTAAAATCCGGATACTGAATTTTACATACGAAAAATAAAATCTGGAAACATTCCGGAGAAAAAAATCCGGAGGTTAGTGTAAGCCCATGCACTCAACCTTCTTCCTTTTCTTCCTTTGTTTAATTTCATGCCTTCTTTGCTTCGCTTCTCAGTGTTTCAACACTAACAAACTCCCCAGTGAACCTTTCTTTGCTCCCAGCATGATTTGTAAAGCCACAATATGACGAACTCAAAGCAGTAAAATACAAATCGGAGGACGCATTATGATAGCTCTTGTTCGTGACTGGGGTGGGGATCGCGCTTAGCTATTGATGCGTATTAAGGAATTAACTATCATAACTGTGCAGATATCCTCCAGTGTCCACATGTTGAAGTCGAATCCTCTTATCTTGCTTCCAAGTCTTCCCACTTTCTTCTATTATTAAAAAAAAATTATCATGACTCACTTCCAATAGTCCCAGGTGTCAGACTCAGATTCTCCTCCAAAGCAACTAACCTATTTTCAAATCAAATTGATAAACTCACATATCCAATAGTCATGACAAGTCTGAAAAATAGTACTTGAATCAAAATTCTAACTTCAGTCACGGGCTAATTCAAACGAAAAGGAAATCAAAGAGAGTCAAAATAACATCCAGAATTTTCTTTCCAAAATGTTTCCGGGTTTCATTTTCCATGATTTAATTTTCGGAGAATATCAACATGAACGGACTAACGAGACAAAAAATGCATTTTTGAAAAAGAAAATGTAAAAAAAAAAAGATACAAGGAACATTATGCAAGATATTAATAACAAGACCCTTTATTATACTGTTCCGATATGTAACGCAAAATCACCAACATTGTGTTATCAAAAAAAAAAAAAAAAATCACCAACATTGAAACTAGAGGCCCATATTTAGCATCATCCGTCTGATTATCTACCTCTTCCTAACAATAACACTTTATTCAATAAAAAAAAACCATTACACTTTAGCTAACTGAAAATTGTGAATTCTATTATTGGTGTCAAAATGCCAAAACCTAAGATATCCACGTGTTCAATAGCTCACTAGTTAGGTGAACTTGAATGTACTTTTTATCTTGTTTTTGTTAGAAAATGGGGTATGGATCTGTAACAAAGAAGAAGAAAACAATGGTAATGCGCAATCTCCAAGGCGTGTAGGAACACTAGACTTTAAGTTCGATTCGTCTCCACCAATCTCTCCTCGTAGATTGGATGCAACAGGTAAAACTGGCGAATCCCCTTCAGGATACAATGGAGTAACCTTGGTTTGGTTTGCACACCCTAAACCAAGCGTATCGTCAATGACAGTTTACAGAACAATAGTCTTCCTAACTCTCTCTGCACACAAGGGAGGAAAGAAGGTGATTTGGAGTGAAGAATGGTTTGGGAAATTCTGAGATTTTCATATGTTTTAATGCATGTAGATGGTTCTATTTATAGACCAACTCATATCACTTGGTGAAAGAAAATAACTCTTCAAAGGTTCCACCAACGATCGAGTTAAACAGTTAAGTAACGTAAGAGTTCACAAACTAACATGTGATACCTGTTGGCCTAGTGGCCAGTGATTGTGTCTCTTGACTCAAAGACCCGGGTTTGATTCCACCCTAGTGTTGTTTTGCACATTATTAACGTTTAAAATAAAACATGATTTAAAACTCAAAATTTGACAGGCTTAAGAATCAAACTCGCATCCACTAGAAAATATGGGAAGCGTCGCATTTAACATCATAATTATTTGACCGTCAATAACCTTTAACTTTGTGAATTTTGAAAATCTCTCACAGTTTTCAAGTTAGAGGACTTAGTCTCCTTTTCTTTAATTGTGTTAAGGAAATTCCGGAAAGTTTAGAAGCTAAAACAAAATGCTAGTGATATATATTGATTCTTTCAATTGTATTGATTGAGTTTGTTGAACCTCCTCATTTTTCTCGCTTATAAGTATCACCTAGTTCATGCAAGTTGTACACAAAAAAAATCTAAATTTAACATATCAGAACCCTCACAGGCACATATTATGGCACTGAAGCTGGTTTCCTCCCTTGTCATGCTCTTCTTAATAGGTGATTATAGTTACATATTCTCTTTTGCCAATACACTTCATTTGTGTTTTTTTTTTATTTATAATTTTTTATATTAATTATAGTTTTGTGGCAATGTACTTCATTTAGGATTCTCTTTCATTTTCAGGAGTGGATGCAAGAGTTTTTACTTTGCAAAATAGCTGTAGGAACACAATATGGCCCGAGATCCTAACAGCGACAGGAAAACCTCAACTCATGGATGGTGGGGTTCAGCTAAAACCTGGCCAGGTCATTAACATCACTCATCGATTAGACGAATATCCGAGAGGTTGACAGCACGAAAATTGAGAAAACTTCTCAAATATTATTAAATATCAAGTTGCCTATGATGAAGGCTAAAACAAATATAATAGTGTCAACAAAACCCTAAAAAGAAAAAACAAAAGAAATATCAAAAAAATGTCCTTACATAACAAAATTGCAAAAATATCCCTAAAATTAGGGTAAAAGTAAAAATTGTCGTTTTGACCCCTTAAACGATGGAATTTGGCCAAAATCACGTGATGCGTTTTGCTAAGAAGGTTGTTTCCATATGAAAAAGAGTACTCCTTTTTCAAAATCGGACATTGCTTTTCGATCAACTCTACACTACATCACATCACTGCACCAACTGGTTGGTCTGGCCGTTTCTGGGGGCGGCGTGGATGCTCCTTTGATAGCTCCGGTAATGGAACGTGCACCACAGGAGATTGCGGAGGCAAGCTAAAATGTGCTGGGGCTGGTGGTATGCCACCGGCTTCACTAGCAGAGTTTACGCTAGACAGCCCTGAGGGGGATTTTTATGATGTTAGCCTTGTTGATGGTTACAACATGCCAGTGTCAATCTTCCCTTCTGGAGGATCCGAGCAGTGTAAGGTAGTCACGTGCCGTTCAGATTTGAACAGAAACTGCCCCAGTGGATTGGAGTTGAGAAACAAAGATCAGATTGTTGGTTGTAAGAGTGCATGTATGGCATTCAACAAGCCAGAATACTGTTGTACTGGAGACTACAATCAATCAGGATTGCCTCCAGCGATGGAGGCAATCCAGCAAAAAAATTAAGGGGAGGGGTTTTGGATCATGAGAGAGAAAATAATAAATAATGAAGAGAGAGAATGAAGTTAAGAGAGAAAAAAGATGATGGAGGGATGATGGAGGGGAAAGTGATGGAGGGAATCCAGATCCAGACTACAATAGCCCAAAGAAGTGCCAGCCAACAATTTATTCATAGGTGTTCAAGACTTTTTGTCCTCAGGCTTATAGCTATGCCTATGATGATGCAACCAGCACTTTCACTTGCCAAGGGGCAGATTACTTAATTAGATTTTGTTAGAGAGGGCAGGGATGAATAGACATTATTCTGTGTGTGTGTATTTGTTTTTATTTTATTTTATTTATTTATTGGGGGGCATTCCGTTTGGTTTAGATTTTGATAGAATTGATTTTGAAAGAATTGATTTGTGTTTGGTAATGATGTTTCAAAAGTGGGTTGAAAAGAATTGATTTTGTTTGGATGATATAAGTAGAATCACTTTTGATGGGTAAATATAAAGAATTTTGTAGGTTCTACACCCAGAATCAATCATACTCAACGGAAAAGCTAGAAATTCTTGCTTCCACCAGAATCAATTCCACCCACTCAGGAATCAATTATTTTCAACTGAATTTGGTACCCAAACACTTCAGTTAGTGTAGCAACCGGTGTTTGGGCACCAAACGGTCGTTTGCGATGGCAAACAAACAGGCACTTATATGATCTCTTGTTGGAAGTTTAGATTGCACTTGAAGAGAAGACTTCCTACAGGAATGTTATGTCATACATACAAGAGAAATGTATACAGGGAAACATAAAGGATACATTCTAGCAGTTGGATATGGACTAAATGGTTATAATTGAAATTATTGCTGCGATATCTGCCATCAAACCAAAACAAATATCTGAACATTATTTCCAGAGGAGTGCAAACCTCATTAATCTTCTGCAGAGGAACATAAACATTTCTCAAATTTAGTATTAATCAAAAAGACCACCTTGTCTAAGTTCCACAAAGGCACAAAGTCATTAGCAGCTTCATCTTCTGCAACCCCTCCACCAGTTTGCATCTGGTTGAATGGAGGATAGAAGATTCACCTAGCGAATGCTGTGAATCCATGAAGGACATTGGTGGATAAATTAAAGGAGAAAACTTAGATAGAACTCCAAAGGTACATTAGGTACTGTTTTTCAATAAGATTATGACGTGTAAATTATAATAGTTCATTAATGAAAACATAACGTGTATGCGCTATTACATATGTCATAATCCTATTGAAAAACAACACCAAATATACCTATGGAATTGTACCTAAGTTTTGTCCTAAATTAAACTTCTAAACTGCTTAGATATCCTATAAGCTAAAAATGCTTCAAGAGAAATATAATGATTGAAAACGTTCTACAGATGATCAAACTTAATTCAATGCCATCAAGGAGGCTGTCATTCATTAAACCCACTTCTTTAATTGTAAAACGAATTGTTTATCTAGCTTCCAAAGCAGGTGTATACATAATTAAGAAATGAGGTTCTTCTATCATGTAAAACTGAGAGAATAATGTCCTATTTTCATGCTCCAGAAGCTGCTTTGAGTAATAGTCCTGGCAAAGGAGTCACTTCCATTTATGTTGAATAGACCACTAAACTTCATCATATCATTCTTGAGTTGGTAGCTGATTTCATATCATTGCTGGTCAAAGTAACATGAAACTTTAAAGGCAAAACTACATCAAACCCCCATCTCCTGAAAGGTGAAGTACAGTAAAAAAAAATTAGTGGCAAAGTATATATATGAAATCCACAATGATGCGGAGGAGGAAGGAAGATAGCCCTTACATGAGATAAAGGTGGCTCAAGTTGAAAAGAAATTCTAAAAAATACTGCAACAATTGAATCTCCTTTTCACTTTTTGGCTTTCATGTTCTTGAAATGGGACCTTAATTTTTGTTCCTTCAAGTTCGAGGTTTACTTTATCCCAATTTGATTCAGGTCCATCTGCAATGATGTGCTTCTTACTGACATTTTTATATACTTGTGAGAGGAGACCAAGGAAAGCTGACTCCACATTGTTAGAGTCAAGAGCTGATGTCTCGACGAAGAAGAGATCCTCCTGCTGGGCAAAGTCTCTTGCTACCTCGGTAGGCACTGCTCGACTGGAACTCAGGTCAGACTTGTTGCCAACAAGCATGACAATTATATTTTTATCTGCATGTATCCGCAGCTCATCCAGCCACTTGCCAACGTGGTCAAAGGAATGGCGCTTGGTTATGTCATATGCTAGTAACGCGCCAGTTGCACCTCTGTAATATGCTGTTGTAATTGCCTGGTATCTGTGATGAACGCCAATATTGTCACAGGAAAATGAAATTAACATGCATTTCAATTTTCAATTACACTTTTGGGAACAGAATCAGTAACATCCATATATAAGTAACTAATAAAACACAGTATCATCAATATGTCAATAGGCAAACTAGTTAAAATTCATCATACTCACACACCCTATTCTTTTACTGCATAAGGTGAAAACTGACAACCAAGAAGCCATCAACTTCTAAACATTTTGATGATTATCATGTTGTTGAAGGACTATAATTTACTACTTGAATCTTTTGGTCTGATTATACTTAAAAAAATGCTGACTTTTGTTTCTTAAAAACAGATCAGATCTTGATTTTAGATGCATTCTTAATCTAATCCATAGAAAATAAATAATTTTAGCTCAATTGTGATACAAAAGCACAGACAATGAAAAGTAATTCACACAAAAATGCAGAACAATTAAAAAATTAAAATGAAAAGATATGGGTAGGAGCAGAATTGGACCTTTCTTGACCAGCAGTGTCCCAAATCTGTGCCTTGACAACTTTGTGATCCATGACAACAGTCTTGGTCAAAAACTCAACCCCGATTGTGGCTTTGGATTTCAGGTTGAATTCATTTCTGACAAACCGATTCAAAAGCTGAGACTTTCCAACCCCAGAGTCCCCAATCATGACAATCTTGAACATGTAGTCTATACTCTCATCCAAATCACCCTGCAAGTGAGCCATTGTTCACCCTCTTTTTTTTTTTCTTTTTTAATCTTTCAACACTACCCTTTTGAAAACCCAAGACAACCCACTTAACCCTTTTGAACACTCAACCCAACAAAGCAAACCCCACCTAGGAATCTAACTGTTTTCTGCATAAAAACGTGACCTTTCTCTTTGTCTGGTTCTATGTTGTGGCACACACTTTGTGTGCTGAAAAGAATAATGGCATTTTATTGGATCGGAAAATGGGGGTGGGTGAAGAGTCATTTTGGTAAGAAAGGAAATGGCAAAACGCAGAAATGGTAAGTAAGTTTGTTTCTTTCATGTCTGCATCACGCTTCCATGTTTAGATCACGATGCTTCCCAATGAAAACGTTGTTTTTTTATTTTTTATTTTTTAATTTTTTTTTTGAAAGAGCAAAGAAACCAATATTACAGATAGGAATTTGGACAGCAATTTCAGACACATGAGAAAAAGCATAGGACCAGTAGGATAGTCAGCATCAGTCACTAATCTTCTATAACAATATCATAGCCGACTCTCTCCCTCAATTTTTTTTCTATTCTTTTTTTTTCTTCCTCGTTCACTGAAAAAAGTAGTTAGGGTCATTTTTCGGTCTGCAATATTTCTTTTACATATTTTTATCTCATTTTATTTAAATAAATGGTTTTTTTATATATATCTGATTTTTCTTTCATGTTTCTCCGTATTTTCATCATCTGCATGCGACGGTATTTTGTTCATCGTCTTGTTACGGCATCGTTTGGTTTCTTGTTGCGGTGTTCGTTTTGTTAATATTGTCAGATCAACTTCGATCCATTACAGATTCAATCAAGACTTGAGCATCAACGTTACAAATCCGAAGGCATGGGTATTCCGGTCACTTTGATTTTGTCACATTTGTAAACATTTTGTCGTGTTATGCTATTAACCTGGGTGCTGTGAGTTTGTTCGCAAATTCATCCTTTTCGATTTTTAGTCATGTTGAATTTATGTTCTTTTCGATATATTTTACCAATTTGAATAAATGAATATCTTTTTTTTAGTAAAAAAAACTCTTCTACAATCGAGAGAGAATTTTATTTTTTGGTACACCCGAAAAATAAATATGAATATCAAGACTTGAGCATCAACGTTACAAATCCGAAGAAATGGGTATTCCGGTCACTTTGATTTTGTCACATTTGTAAACATTTTGTCGTGTTATGCTATTAACCTGGGTGCTGTGAGTTTGTTCGCAAATTCATCCTTTTCGATTTTTAGTTATGTTGAATTTATGTTCTTTTCGATATATTTTACCAATTTGAATAAATGAATATCTTTTTTTTAGTAAAAAAAAACTCTTCTACAATCGAGAGAGAATTTTATTTTTTGGTACACCCGAAAAATAAATATGAATATCAACTGAGGTGATTGATTGTGTAAAAAAAAAAAGTTGATTGATTAGTCACCTAATATTATTATTTATTTAAAAAGAAATCAATATACACTTATAAATTGTGAAGAAGTTTTATTACTGTAGAACAACAGTAACGGAACACGTGTTGGTTGCTGGATTGTTCATTAACACATTTCTCTCTCTTTCTTTTTCTTTCTTCTTCTTATTCTTCTTCTTCCTTCTTCTTCTTTATTCTTCGGTTCTTCTTCTTCCTCCTCCTCTCCTCTTTCTTCTTCCTCCTCCTCTCCTCCTCCTCCTCCTCCTCCTTCACACAAGATCTCTCCCCACCCCCGTCGTCCTACAAACTTCTTTTTTTTTTTCCTTTTCTTTCTCTTCATTACACAAGAGGGTTTTGGGTTTGCGAAGAACAAAAGAGATGAAGAGAGGGTGGGGCTGATGGATTTGTGAAGAACAAAGAGACGAAGAGAGGGTTGTGGGTTTGCGAAGAACAGAAGAGATGAAGATGGTGGGGGTGATGGGTTTGTGAAGAGATGAAGATATGAGTTTCAAGCTTAAGTTTTTACTTCTTTCAGGTGAGTACCCTGCTCCTGAATCTACATTTGATGCGTATTTTCTGAGTATTGTAGTGCATTTTCTTTGTTATTTACTGTTATATCCGTTTCTTTATGTTTGATTTATATGACACTAATTGATTTTGAAAATGGGGTTTGATTTTAGGTTGTTTATGTGAATTGGATTGATTCTAAAATTGCACATGAGGTGTTTGAGGAATTTCCTCGGTGTGGGTAAAGCTTTTAAGCTTTCTCACTAAATTTCTTTAGTTTTATCTCATTCATAAATATCTTGATGTGTACTATGGTGTAGTTGTGACGGTTTCAGGGTCAAGATTATGTACAAGTATAACCATTTAAATGACAAATCAGAATTGAAGGCTCCTCTGATTGCTGATGATGTCTATGAAATTATCATAAAGGTATGTCTTTGCTTAAACATGATCCTGATTGTAGAGAATTAAAGATAGAGTATGGGCAAGTTGTAATCGAATTAAGTGTACAAGATATTTTTTTTCAGTTCAATCTGTCATCTTGACAATATATTTGTTATTTTGGGTGAAAATAGCCAAAAACATGTATTTGCTAGATATATCCAATCTGTTATTATATAAAGTTTCTTGATTTGTGACTCCATTTTGGTGAATAATTGTTGATCACTAAGTCAAGAAGAAACATTTCATCTTTGGTATTTATAAACTACACCAAACCAACATGGTATACCTTCCACATTCATGTCCTTTGCATTTGGACAACATTGACCTCATTATTGATAAAATTGAAATATGTATCAGTTTGAATATTGAGAATAACTTCGACATGTGCTTATTTCTTCTCAGAAGCAATGGAGTTTTGTCATCTGTCATTTATCAATAATTTTCTCAGTTCTCATTATCAATAGTGAGCTATGTGTGAGCGTGCTTCTCCATAATGTTAGATACTTGAATATGGGAGTGCTTAATAGCAAAGGTGGAAAACTTAGAGGGAAGTGAAAAGTGGATCTATTTCGATTAAATTTTAACTCATAAATACTTGAATGTAGAATGTCAACTTATATCTCACACCAAAAAAAAAAAAAAGGAATATATGGCTTTTATGAATTGTTTACTCTATTCTATATATGTCAACTTATGTCTCACACCAAAAAAAAGAAGATTTAATATATGGCTTTTATGATTTGTTTAGTCTATTCTATATATTTTATATTCTATTCTTAGCCGAAAAGATGGTTGAATCTCGACTTAGGTGGTTTGGGCATGTACGGAGGAGACCTTTAGATTCTGTAGTAAGGAGAGTGGACCAAGTGGAAGGCAATCCAATAGCTAGAGGCAGAGGTAGGCCAAGAAAAACTATAGGAGAAACTATTAAGAAAGATTTGGAGGCCAATGATTTTACTATTAACATGATTCATGATAGAACATTATGACGCCGTATGATCCATGTACGTAGCCGGCCCCACCTAGTGGGATAAGGCTTGGTTGTTGTTGTTGTTGTTGTCTTAGCCGAATGAAGAAGTGTGGTTATATATTTTTTATTCTACTATATAGCTGAGAAGGGTGCTTGCTTTAATTATAGTGTTCTCTCTCTGTGTGTGTTGGATCGTTTTGTAGTTTGTAAAATGAAAAGGGAAGGGTTTGGCATTTTCCTCTTTCAGTTTTAATTATTTTGGTATGAGGATGCATGGTCATGAATTTAGGAAATAAAGTGGAATGACTCCCCTTTTCATTTGGGTTGTGTTAATGTGTTACTCGAAAGGAGCATACCAGATTTACTTTATGTATATATCCATCCCCCTTACAAGCCAGAAATATTTTTTAGTATCTTATCTTAATATTGAATCTATTAGTTCACAATGCCTTTTATCATTCTCTTAAATTTATAGCAAAAATGGATTTATAGAGTACACATAAAACATTAAGCCTGCAATATGTTTTACAGTCTTATTTGTTGTTTCTTTAGCAACTATTGTTGGTTTTTTGACTGGTGTTGGCTCTAAGACGGAGTATGAAAAGGATGGTAAAAGGATAAACATTATATTTTTTTCCCTTTCTATCTTTTTTCTGAACATTTTAAGCTTTTGTTTGTGATATTGATATGAAGTGTATTACTTTTAAATTATGAGCTTATAAAAAAAACTTTTAAATTATGCAGTAGTAAGAAATAGCAACAACAAATTTATAGTTCTTCATTGTGTCATTTACCAGGAAATAGTCTGAGAAGATATTGTATTACCAATTTCTTGAGACATGATTCCTTTGTCATATCATAAAGAAAGTCTTTAAGGAATCTTGAAGTTGTGATTTTTTTACAATTCAATTTTTATCTATGATATGCTTGCACTAAACAGATCATTGGTTTCTAAGTATATTGTTGCGGTGGATTGCCTCAAAACTTCCATAGGTAGATCTGTTTATCTTGAGTTGATGTGTGTTGGATATCAATTATGGCCAGTACTCAGTAATGCTTACCTGTGTTGTTATTTACAGGTATAAAGAGTAAAGAGTGTAATTTGAATAAGAAATATGAAAGGTAACTTATTTATTTTACATAGCATTATATAAGGATGTTAATAAATTTTTTAACCTTGAATAATTATATTTGACACTGTAACTTGGGACCTTTATCTATATAAAACTTTTACTGCCTATGTTATTTATGTCTTAGTGCTTCCCTTTTGATTTGATATTGTTTTATTTAATACTTAACAATCATTGTTCTCATGATAGTTAACTATTGTTGTGTTCATTTCAATGCAAATTAGTTCTGATTTTGTATTTGGATTTCATTTTCCTAATTTGTCCTGTAATTGACTAATTTACAATGTGGAAGAGTTGGGGAATATAAGGGTTGACTGAACTTATTGGGTCCTATATAAACTGTGTGACATGAAAGTTGTTAATTTGCTTTGGAGTGGTTTGTCTTTCTCTGATTGTTTGTTTCAATAGGATGGCAATTTCGGGGATTTTATGGATAGACTATTAGTTCAGGACTTTTAGGACAAATATGTACCCAAACAAGGTAATTTTATTTGCTATATTGATAACTATTACACATACTTTCCTATAATATTTTTTAATTTCTTATTCAGTGCCATTTTTATTGTTATATTTATTAATATCTCATTATTATATGATCTTATTGATTAAAAAATAACCATTATATTGTATATTTAATTTAATATCATATGTAATTTCATGATGCATATGCTATTTGTAGTGTGTTTAAGAAGAGTGCAATGGTAGCCCCAAAACATGAATGAGTGATAGTGTCAATATCGAAGACAAGACATGAAAAGCAGATTACAAGTGATCAATCATGAGGCATTGAATTATAATCTGAAGGAAGATGTGAATTTTTAAGAGAGCTCCATTTGTTTGATTTCATGAGATACAAGCTCATCCCAAAACATAAATGTGATTGTTACTGTCAATGGCGGAGACAAGGGATAATGAGATATGAATTTCTTATCAAGAGTTACAAATCCATATATCAAAACACATTTTGATATTCTTCAGTACATCATGTACTGATATTAGTTTCCTTTTCTATAATAAATTCATTTCCTTAAGAAAAATGGTTACACCAATATTTCTTTAATATCGCGTGCTGATATTAGTTTACTAATATTTCTTTAGCTTACACCAAAATCGTGTATAGCTACATTACAATACATGAAGAAAAATAGTACATTATGTTGTTATTATTACTAGATGGTGTGTTTATTTAACTTGAGAGCATGGAAGAATTCCAAAACATGCCTTATGTAACCTTGCCATGAATCCCAAATGCAGTTATGAATCAAACTATTAGTTATGAGTTGGACACCTTCTATATCTAAACCTTTCTCATTTAATCACTTTTAGTTTTAGTTTCTCACTTTCTATGAACTTCATCTCTGTCTCTTTCCATGTTTCTCAACAGCTACTTAAAATATAAGTTAGTTTTCTTGATTTCTTGGATTTCATCCTTCCTTAGTAATTGTTTCATAGAAATAAATGGAATTACATGCTACAACATTTTTGGCAGTCTGCACTTTTCTCTTTATGGACTTATATGCACTTGCACTGTTTGAACCGCATCTTATCATGCAAAACAAACAATCAAAAGAATGTGTGTGCTTTTAATTAAGTGAATTACATTTGAGTGGTTCTGTTTTTGACCTGTGCATTTGGTACCCATTTGTATCAAAGTTGCATAGAATTTGTCATGTATCGATAGTACAAGAGGTGGTGCATTTTGAGGAAAAGTGCATTTAAAGAACTGAGAATGGTATTTTGAATGATTTTGCAAATTCTGAGAAAAACTTACTTTCAGTAGTTCTAAAAATTTGAGAGTTCATAAACAATTTTGCAGTCTTCCTATCAACTAGGTGCTCAGTAAACGCCTAGAAACTTTCAATGGAGACAACATTGCATCCATGGTACTATGGCAACAAGGTAAGCATTATTATTACATATTCAGAAACTTATTACAAGTCACAACTTGGTAATGTTACTTGGAGGATACGTGGTTGGGTACAAAGGGCTCACACTCAACCATTTATGGAGCTGGGCACATGGTTCCAAGCTACAAACCACATGGTTCCAAGCTAATACTTGGAGATCATACTTTGGAGAAGCTTCAGTAGAACTCTAGGTGGTGATTCTTAAATTTTCATTAATCATATTTACCTGCAGTTATATAACAGTAATATTGTCAGGGAATGTAAGTTCTGTTGTATCTTCTGTTATACAACAATTGTGTTGTAAGTTTAAGGGAATTTCATTTGCACATTTAATAAGTAGCTTTTCACTTCTTTCCAAATTTAGGGGTTATTTTAATTGCTACATCAACCAAAGTTTGATAGGTGTTTTCTTAAATTATATATGTTTGAAAGTTATACTTGATATCTCAAATAGGGAAGAGTTGATTATCAATATCTAGAGGGAATTTGCGTATTCAGAGGAACATATAGTTTTCAGCAATACTTTAATAAAATCCTAGATATTTGGCAATAGGAAAACTTAGATAACAATTGGTTTATATGCAGAATGTGTTTTTTTTTTCTTTCTGAATGTTTTATATGTGATTTATGGTTTACAAATAATGCGCATCAGTGTTTTGCATAATTTTTTTGCATGTTTCGTCACTTCTATCGATATTAAATGTGGGATCGAGAAAATAAATTTGTGGTTAGAAATTCTTTTGTTTTAAGTTTATCCTCATATAAAATAACACTCCATAAACATGTATACTGCTATTAACTGAGGTTATATTTCAGGTGCCGAATCCTTTTTTTGAGCAGCAGGAAAACAATTCCAGCAAGTAGAGCAGCAATTAAAACAAGTGCTGTGCAATTATGCAGATCAGAAGGTGAGTCAGAAATGTGAACCAGTATTTTAGGCCTAATGTGACAGCAGTTGCATCAACAATAACCCAAGTGTTAAATACCAATTGTATGAATTCCATTTGTAGACAAATTGGAAACCAACGAGGGCTAGCTATATCTTGAGGCGATTTTTTACTGTACAACAATCTTATTGGAATTTTGGAGTCAATTCCGATTATTTTTTATATTGATTCTTCCACCAATTAAATAATATAGCAAGCAGTGATTTTGGTTGATCTTTTCTGTAATTTTTTATGCCCCTATATTAGATTGCCCTAGAAGACAAATAGAAAACCATATATTAGCCTGCGGCTAGGGTTATGTTTACTCAAACATGCCGCAATGGAGTCGAAGTTCATGTAACATTGTAACTTCCATTTCTTTGACATCTCATTTGCCTTTGATTTTGATACCAATTAATATGTTTTTTTTTATCATTTCTTTTATGAAAAGATTGTTACAACTCTTACTTAATGGGCAAGAGAATATAACTCCTGCATGAAAAGATGTTTGAAATCTCATTTATGCTAATTATAAGCATTAAAATTATAGTGCTAGCCAGGCTAATTATAAATATCTACTGCTAGCATATTGGCAGTGATGTTTAACTTGCATACTTCTCTCAGCTAGATGATTCCATATGTAGAAATAAAGAAATTAGGGGAAAGACAAGCTACTTTGAAAGATAATGAAGTAAAGCTTCTTTAATTTATCGCACTTGATAACAAGTGCCCAAAATATATTTATTAAACATTCTTTTTTTTTTTTTTGACAAATTAAGCATTCTAATAAAAGCATATTTTTATTGGTTCTTAGGAGGAAATTTCTTACACTAACGATGAATAGAAATTATGACATAGGAATTCCCTAGCATTCAATTTGATATTATTTTTAAAATTATTATGACTAAAAAAAATTACTTGAGAAAGATAATGACTGAGCTGATAAATGATGTAATGGTCCAAGCAGCAGGATTTGATTTTAAGTCACTAAAACAGAACTTAAAAATACTTGAATAATAATATACAGGATTAGTGTGGTACTCTCTAATAAGAAATAGAGTGAGTCATTAAAGTATGCATACAGACCTGCCACTAAAGTGCATACTTAAGCATATTAAACATGCCACTAAAGTTTACAAGTGTCATGTACATGTTTTTTAACATGTTCTAACACAATGTTTTTATATTGAAAAATAAATTAAAACATTAGCTACAATTTTGTTTTCTTCTAAAGACCTTATTCAATTTAATTTTTCCCATCGCTTAGAAAACTATTTCCCTTTGTCAAAAAGAAAAGTATTTTCCTGCTGTCAAAAAAAGAAAAGAAAAGAAAAGTACTTGCCTCTCATTTCTTTGGTTGTACTATCTGCTGCCTTACATGTTGCAGGTTTGCTTACACGTTTCCTGCTCATCTAACCTGTCTTTTAGACAACTCACTCTTCTCTCAAAAGCAACCTCCCTGTAGGGGGATACTGAAAAGTAGCAGATCCAGATGGTGACCTTCCAAGAGAGACGATCTGGTTTCAATTTTTGCGCAAAGCTGGGACTGAAGTGCAGCAGTTAAAGACCTTTTTTAGTAAACAAAAATGTGAAACAAGGTTATGTTACCCATTTTTTTAGCTGATATCATTTATAAATTATTCAACCTTTCTTTGATATAATTTTTTTTTGAAAGATCCAAGGAGTTCTAAATCGCAGATTCCTAAGCTGGAACACAGCTCTAAGCTAACCAACACCCCTTCTACTGCATTATCTTACATATTTTTATTTTTATATTTGTATTTCTTTAACTTTTTATTATTTATTTATACTTTTTATTCTTGGCTTTACTGGGCTTAACTCTCTTTTGTCTCATATTTAGGTGTATTTTTTTTTGGAACTCATTTCAACATGTTTATGTGAACTTGGTTACTGACAGGTGTACCAGTTATCCTTGGTAAAGTTGCAATTTAAGGGTAGGTTTAGTTGTAGGGTGATGCTTTTAAATAGCCGTGGGTTTGTGCTTACCCTGCCATGGACATGGAGGCTTGGGGAAGAGGGAGAGTGAGTGGTTTTTCTATGTAACTCTCCCCTTTCGGAGGGGTTGGTATGCTATGTCCCATCGTGACTGAGGTAGACAACTGAGAGGATTGCTTAGCTGTTGATCATTACCTATTTTTGTTGATTTCCTCATACAAATAGGTCATGAGTGTTTTGTTAGCTTACATGCTTTGTTCAGTTTGTTGATTGCATGCGGCATTAAATATTATAATTTAGTCTTAAGTCTAATTATTTACTCTCACGCTTATTAACACATATATTAGTAGTGTATGATTACTTTTTATTATTGATTTGATTGATCAGCTGCTTCCCTGATGTCTGTTTTAGGATTAGTATGTATTAGTATTAGTATGTATGCTTCTGATGCTTCTGATTTTGAGTGATGATTGATCTTTAGTTTCTTTTTAAACCTAAAACCTCCCTCTTTTTTTCCCATGATTTTGAATTTTGAATTTTACATATTTGGCTTGTCTTGTGGTCTATATAAAGTGGAAGGCATTGGTTATGTTTCATCACTTGGCTATAACTTCTCTTGGTTAGTTTGAAAATGAGAATTGCGTTAGTTACTATGGTTGTAAACTTTGATCAACTTAGTAAGATTCGCTTCAATAGGTAGTGTGTGAGGTTGAAGGTGCGTGTGGCTAGGATGTGGACAGTCCCGATGTTCAATAATCCTACCCAAACCAGCTCTCTCGAGTTGATCCTTCTTGATCAATATGTAAGCTATTTTGTCATGTTGACTCGTTGTCTTAAATTAATCATTATATGCCCATTTAAACAATTGTCCTTTCCTTCAAGGGAGGGAAGATCCAAGCAAGTGTTAGGAAGCCTCTTCTCTACAAATTCAGCCGTATCTTGGAGGAGGGTGCTGTCTACAAAATGGTCTACTTTAATGTTGTCCCTAATAATGGAAATTATAGGGGGACTCACCATGAATTCAAGTTGGTCTTCCTTTTTAAGACTACCGTTGTGAAGATGGAGGATAGCTCAATGCCTGAATTTGGATTTTACTTCATTCCTTTTAATAAGGTTGTAACTTTGGGTGAAAATCATGAATTTCCAATTGGTGAGTTTACTTCATTTGTGTTTATATTTTTCATTTGGGGGCACTTTTAATACCATCAAATGTTCTTTCTACACTACTCACTTTTTTTTATTGATGTCTGCCGTTGTTATTTGCAGATGTGATTGGTGTGTTGACTGAGGTCTTCCTAGAAAAACAGGACGAGAAAGATGGGAGCTTAACTAATATGGTGGTCATGGAACTCACAGACTCTACGTTAATATTTAACTCTTACCCTTTCTTTTTATTCATTCTTTTCCTGTTCAAAACATTTGTTGCTTCTAACTTTGGTTTTGGTGGAAAATTAGAGTGCGCTCTGTTTGGGGATTATGTTGACCAGCTGAGGAGTTTCGTTAACCAGGGGGCCAATGTGCAGGTTATAGTTATACTTTAGCTTGCAAGAGTTAAGAGCTTTAGGCGTGGGTGTTTACTCCACAATTATGAATTTCTTCCTACTTTTTGCCTTTACATTTTCTCATTTTGATTCAATTTATTGCACTTCTAACTGCTGCTTTCTTTCTTTTTTACCATTAACAGGACACATTGTTATACAAAACAGTATTAATGCCACCAAGCTCATGTTTAACCCTGACATTCTAGCTGCTCTTTCTTTTAGAAACACGTAGGATACAATACTTATATGATTTCCTGCTATTCTTGCTTTTTCATTTATCTATTTTTTTCATTGTTCCAGTTTTAAAGAAAAATTCTCATTGTATGTAATTAATTATTTAAGGATCACTGAACATGGTGTGATCGATGTTGAACCACTTTGTGTTATACTTGACAACTCAAGGGAGGGTCTTGAGTCTTATTTTATGAAGCTTCACCCAAAAAAAAACGGTTGCTCAGCTTAAAGATATACAAGAGGTTGTCATGCTTATTTTTTGTCTTAAACTTCTCTTTTCCTAAAGTACAGTTTCTATGTATATGGTGTGCACTTTTAACGTAATTTCTGATTTCCATTCGTAGTTTCCTACTATTATTAGGATGGACTGTTCATTGTCTTAGGCATTATTGTTGACATGGTTGGTGATGGGGACTGGTTTTACCTAGCATGTAAATGCAACAAATCTGTATCTATTGAAATATTATGGTCTCTTAGTCCTAAGGCCAACTCCACTAGTTGTATTTAGTTATTGTTCAGAATAGTTTGTAATTAGCTATTGTATTTGTTGTGGCTTGGGCTAAGTGATTGGGCTTATCTGTTAGCTCTGTTCTGTTAGGTTTCTGTTAAGATTTAGTTTTCTGTTTTCCTTTTAGTTTCAGTGGTTCTTGGCTTGTGCTGCCATGTATATATATATTCCTTGATCCCTGTAACCTTGAGGATTCAAGAAAAGTTCATCTTTAATTCAATTGAGTTCTTCTTTCAGTTTCATCTTCTTGCTGCTGTTTCAATATGGTATCACAGAGCGACGATTCTGGTGACGAAAGGAAGCCATCGGAGAAGAAGAATCATACCTCCGGGAATGGCAAAAATCAGACAAATCCACCTTTAAATCCCGCTTATTTTCTAAGCTACTCAGACAATACCGGAATTCCCTTGGTTGCATCAACTCTCAATGGGGACAACTATCGCACTTGGGCAAGATCCATGAAGACAGCCCTAAGAGCAAAAACGAAATTAGGTTTCGTTGATGGCTCTGTTAAGAAATCAGAAGAATATTCAGCCGATTTTCACAGTTGGGAAAAGGCTGATTCCATGGTTCTGGCTTGGATTCTCAATTTTGTGGATCCTAAGCTTCATGCTAGTACATCACACGCCACCACCGCGAAGGAAATTTGGGAAGATCTTGAAGAGAGATTTGCGCAAACAAACGCACCTAGGGTTCATCAGCTATGGAGAACTCTCTGCTTGCTGCAACAAGAATCAGGAACAGCTATTAAGGACAAGTTTGAGTCAAGGGCTGAGAAATGTATTTTCATTGGCTATCCTATAGGACAAAAGGCTTGGAAGGTTTACAACTTAAAAACAAAAGAGATTTTGACTTCAAGAGATGTAATTTTTTATGAAGAAAATTTTCCCCTTGTTGAAAATGGTAACACTAGTACAGTTAGTGAAGATTCTCAAAACAGAAGTGAACCATTTCCCCTTTTGCTGCACTACCCTGAAGAGACAGAGTCTCTCGGTGTGAGAAGATCAAACTGAGTTGAGAACAAACTCGGTTAATAGGTTCAATAAGGAACAGGAACAGGACAATGCAGCTCTAAACCATGAAAACACTGCTCACAGTGAGGGGGAGAATAATAATCATTCCCAACAAGAACTTCCTGCTGAACCTAGGATTAGGAGACCACCAGCCTATCTAAATGATTATTACTGCCACTCTGTTGTGGAAAATCCTACTAGGAAGTCTTTTGATCCTAAACCCAATCCTCACACAGCCTATCCTATTTCTAAGTTTGTAGATTACAACCAATTTTCTGAAAAACATCTTGCTTACTTAGCTGCCATAGCAGAGCATGAAGAGCCTAAAACCTTTAACCAAGCTAGTAAGCATGAGGCATGGAAAGAGGCTATGAAACAAGAAATTCTAGCTTTAGAAGAAAATAAAACTTGGGATCTTGTCAACCTCCCTAAAGGAAAGAAACCTATAGGGTGTAAATGGGTCTATAAACTCAAATACAAGGCTAATGGTGAAATAGAAAAGCATAAGGCCAGACTTGTGGCCAAAGGGTATACACAAGTTGAAGGGGAAGATTTTAATGAAACATTTTCCCTTGTGACAAAAATGACAACAGTTAGGTATCTTTTGACTGTTGCTGTTGCCCGAGGTTGGGAACTCCATCAAATGGATGTGAGTAATGCCTTCTTGCATGGAGATTTGCATGAAGAGGTCTATATGGATCCTCCACAGGGTTACACCCTTCCTAAAGAAGGCATGGTCTGTAGGTTAAGAAAGTCCCTTTATGGGTTAAAACAAGCCTCTAGAAATTGGTACTTCAAGCTATCTTAGTCACTAATTGACTATGGCTTTGCTGAAACTCAGGCTGATCACAGCTTGTTCACTTATACTGATCACAACACTTTTGTTGCTGTCTTGATTTATGTTCATGATTTAGTTATTGCTAGCAACAATAATGATGCTTGTATTAATGTCAAAAGACACTTAAGTGAATGGTTCCATATGAAGGATCTTGGAGACCTAAAATATTTCTTGGGGCTAGAACTGGCTAGAGTTAAAACAGGGCTGTTTCTTTGCCAAAGAAAATATGCTCTTGATGTCCTTAATGAGTGTGGAATGCTTGGCTCAAAGCCTGTAGCTTTTCCTCTTGAGCAAAACCATCAGTTAGCCTTGGACCAAAGTCCTTTGCTTCCTGATCCTTCCCAATACAGAAGGCTGGTTGGGAGACTTATTTACTTGACAATTACACGACCTGACCTTACCTATTCTGTTCATATTTTAAGTCAGCAAATGCAGGCACCCAGAGAAGGACACTGGAATGCAGCTATTAGAGTACTGAAGTACTTAAAATCAAGTCCTGGAAAAGGAATCATTCTGCCTAAAGACAACACTTTGCAGCTCACAGCTTACAGTGACTCTGATTGGGCATCCTGTCCCTTAACTCGAAAATCAACTACTGGATATCTCATGAAACTTGGGACAGCCCCAATTTCTTGGAAGACAAAGAAGCAGAACACTGTGTCCAAATCATCTAGTGAAGCTGAATATAGGGCAATGTCTCATGCCACTAGTGAGATACTCTGGCTTCACAACCTCCTTCGAAGTCTACAAGTTCAAATCACAACTCCGACCATTCTCCACTGTGATAACCAGGCAGCAATTCACTTAGCTGTAAACCCAGTGTATCATGAAAGAAGCAAACACATTGAAGTGGACTGTCACTTCATCAGGCAGCACCCGCAGGAAGGGATAATCCAAACTGTTTTCACACCTTCCAGGCAGCAACAGGCAGACATTTTCACCAAGGCCTTGGGAGCTAAAAGTTTCCAAGAACTTAGCAGCAAGATAGGTGTTCATGAGCCCTTCACACCCCATCTTGAGGGGGAGTATTGAAATATTATGGTCTCTTAGTCCTAAGCCCAACTCCACTAGTTGTATTTAATTATTGTTCAGTGTAGTTTGTAATTAGCTGTTGTATTTGTTGTGGCTTGGGCTAAGTGATTGGGCTTATCTGTTAGCTCTGTTCTGTTAGGTTTCTGTTAAGATTTAGTTTTCTGTTTTCCTTTTAGTTTCAGTGGTTCTTGGCTTGTGCTGCCATGTATATATTCCTTGATCCCTGTAACCTTGAGGATTCAAGAAAAGTTCATCTTTAATTCAATTGAGTTCTTCTTTCAGTTTCATCTTCTTGCTACTGTTTCAATAGTATCCTTGCGCTCTATTGTTTATTTCTGTGACAACTGTGATGTGCCCGTACTTCAAGTATCTCCCAGGTTTTTTATTTATTTAAAAAGCCTTTATTTTTGTCTACCTTTAATACCCTATTACTTTATGAGGTGGAAAACTCGACCTTTTTTATCCCTCAGGTTCAAAGTGATTGTAGAGGTTGTTGATGACTCAGGAACGACTGTTTTTGTCCTATTCGATCGTGATGTTAACTTGCTATTGAAAAAATCTTGTGAAGAGCTTCTTATGCAGTCTTTTGAAGTATATATCCTTCATATTTTGTTGCCTCATTAGTTTAGTAAATTCAATGACTGATATAGTCTCATTTGGTGTTTTATTTGGTCTACTGGTTTGCCTCTGACTCTCTTTTTTTCCTCTGTAGGTTCCTACAGAAACAGGATTCCCTCATTTAATTGCAAATCTAATTGGTAGGCGTCTGCTGTTTAAGGTTGAGACAAAGGCTCATCAAAATGTGCACTATGAAACTACTTATGCTGTGAGGAGGATATGTGATGATGAACACATTCTTGCTATGTTTGAGATGTGTGGTGGAGACAACACTCCCATGAAGGCAACATTTGCTCCTGCATTTTCAAAGCTGGACATTACCTTTGTAGATCTTGAGGGGTCATCATCTGTAAGTAGTTTTGTTATCTTCATTTCTATTCTTTCTTAATTTTCTTTCATTTTACTTATCTTAGTTAAATTCAAATATTTTTTCCATCTTTAATTGTTAAAGTGATCAGGCCATGCCATGCATTAGTCAGTATACTCCTACCTCCCTTGGAGCGGATTTCCCTCCCTCTGCTTGGAAACTTACCCCAGCAAAGAGGTGTCTTGAACCTGAATTTCTGTCTTCTCAACTTGAACACCCAAGCAGCAAGATGAAGAGTGTTGTTGTCATTGAAGATGTTGACCAAGATGAACATTCAAGTGCCAAGTTGAAGAATGTTGTTAATATTGAAGAAGCGGACCAACCAACTTGTCAGCTGGTTGTAGTGAAGATTGAAAAAGATTGAGGGTTATCACACATGTGGAGGGTATGATTTTTTTGAGTGGGTCTAGGGGATTTATGGTTTTCTTTATAGTAATTTCATTAGGCTCCCTTAGACCGTTGGCTGTTTATTTTGGGATAATTTGTTCCTTATGCTTTTGTGAGGTGCAATCTGTTTGTTCTTGGATGTCCATCTGTTTTGGCTTCCAAATACAAACACATGTGTCCTCATCTTATGTTTTCATTTTGAAGTTTGTCTAAGTTAGGGGTGTCTGTAGGTGTTGAATGTTGCAGACATTAAGTTATTTAGTACTAATGTTATTCCTCCTTCCTATACATATGAATGTTAGTGGAATGGAGTACGGTGTTAAGTTGTGTAAATCTATGCATGTACTAAGCTGACTTCTAATCAGCTGTTTATATTTATGAAAGTTGCTTTTATCTTTCCATGTTGATGGTCCTGTCATTCTGACTATCACCTCTGTTTAACTTGCTTTTATTTTGGGTTAGTTTTATTTGCATATGCGTGGCCTAACCTATGCATAATTATGTTAAAGTACCATTATGGTACAACTTATTTCCAAAGTCATTATATTTTTATTATTAAAGTGGAACAACCCTTATTTTTGGACAATAATGACTTTCTCTTAGTGTCAGTAATGATTGGATGTGTATGTTATTGATTTTCAATCAACTTTACCGCATGAGATTAATTGATTCACGTCACCAAAATATGATAGGTTACTTGATTCTTTTGATAGCTTGAGTACATGGCTTTTTGTATATCGTGTCCTTTGATAGGTTGAGAACATAGCTTTTTGTATAAATAGATGATATAGATCAAACACGGTTACTTCCTATTGGAGGTTTGGGTATTGCAAGCTGGTGGTGTTGTCTTCCCTAACTTATCAACATTTTACTTAACTACTATATTTGCTCATATTAGGCATCTTGCAGTCCGGAACTCTTTCCTGTCGTATTGTGTAAGTCTCTTGTCTCTATTGATGACTTCCTATAGTGTACTTGTGATCTCCGTTGCAGTTTATTATATTTGCATGATGGTATATTTTTGTTTTCATATGTTCCAAGTTGCTTTGTTGCATAATAATTTTTAAGAGGAACAAATAAAGGTCTTTCTTGAAGTCAATATCTGGAACACTAGATAAAGTAATTCTAATTGCACCATGGATATTTTCGATTAACTATTAATTATTACCTAACTTTTTTTTTGTTGCGAGAATTACTACCTAACTTAGAAACCATAGGGCGCTAGGAATAAAAAAATAATGCACAAAAGTTTGCTTGCAAAGCATTATGGGGCAGAGTAACTTCTTATATGTTATGTGAAATAAAAGATGAATGGTTAACTTTTGTTTCTTTTACAAATCTGGAAATAACGCACGCTTCAGGAAAAAAAATTCAACTTTCTGGTTTACTAACTTTTGATATAGTATTTATCCATTTCGATATTTTTATTACTTTTTTTTATTAAACTGAGTTCCTCAATCATACACCAAAAGTTGTTGACCCCCTTCACAAAATTGTTCACTTAACAAAACAACTTTTTAGACGAAACCAACCATTACTCATATTTGAAAATTAAAAGGAAAAAAAAATTTCTATAGGATGTTTATTGTATAACTATTGAATTTATTCTTTTTCTAAATTTATGTAATCTTAGATTAATTTTTGTAATTGCTCTTTTGTTATATTTTTATTTTTATTTTCAAAATGAATAGTGCTCAAGGTAGCCAGCTCAAAGGAAACTACAGTTCTGCCGGAAAAGATGCTTGGAAAAGGAGAATGACTTTGATTAGGGAAAAGAAAAAAAAAAGGACGCAACAAAAATACAGGTTTATATGCAGAATCCTAATAATCGTATTTGTTGAATGTTGGTATTTTACACATTAAGATCATGACAAATAAATTTTTAAAAAAAGTGTATAGTTATTATTTATTTATTTTTTTGCAGTCCCATTATTTGATAATGAGTGTAAAGTACCATTTCACACTCAAAGAGATGTGCCATTGAGTAGTAATGTAAATCCTTTACGTTCTATTGAAAATGGTAAGTTTTAACTAACTTTTTACTATCTTTTTTATTAGTTATGAGCACCAACTAACACATGTCAAAAGAATTACTTTTTCATGAATTTAATGGTCGCTTGGTTTTTAAAAAAATATTTAGATTTGGACTATGTAAATGGGATGCGTCACCCGTTATCTGATCTACCACAAACAACTATACATGGGGATACTTTTCAAAGAAGGAGAAGACTTGATTTTAATATTATACCAGGTATTCTTTCTATTTTTTAAGAACACAACATGCATTTAATTTTTGCATGTTTGAAATCTTACTTTTTCACATTACTTTTATTTGATATTGTGTTATGTTTATAATATTTATTAGATCTTCAAATCTCAAACAATGATATGAATGCTGAAGTTGAGGGGAATAGCTTATTGAAGGTGAAAAAGAAGGTATTGATTTTTATTATCATACATTTATATATCAAATTAGGCAGATGTATTTTATTGTATCTTCTTATTTAGAATTTATTTTTCGTCAACCAAAATGTTTGTTGCCCTAGGTTATTTGGATTTTGGAAGTATGGATTATTGTTGCCAGTATTGTGGAGCTTTGGTTTGGTTTGAAGAACGTGCGGAGAAACGTAGGACTTCTACTGGTGTTGCATTGTCAATTTGTTGCATGAAAGGGAAGATTATGTTATAATATTTGTCTAGACCACCTGACTTACTTTGGAACTTAATCCATGGTTTTGATTCAAGAAGTTCTCATTTTTTTCAAAATATACGTACTTACAATAGTATGTTTGCATTTACCTCAATGGGGGTAAGGTTCAAACTGTTGAGAATGCTGATAATGGGCCACCTCAAATTATTGTTGGTGGACAAAATTATCATCGAATAGGGGGTTTGTTGCCTATTGATGGGCAAGTCCCTAAATTTGCGCAACTGTATATATATGACACACAAAATGAAGTATCAAATCCAATGTCTCATTTCAGGTAATGAAATAAACTTTCCTCTTCTATTTTTGCTTATTAGAGTATGATTAGTGTTCACCATGATATGTGATTATTGAATGTTATTTTTCTTGAAATAAATTGTTATTATGTTGTGGCAACATTAGTTATCACATAATTAAAACCCATACTATTTAAGAATACCTTAAATCATCATAATTTGTTTCAGGTCTGATAGTGATAAAAAAATGCTTGATCCATCTTTGGTGAAGGATTTAATGGAAATGATAGATAAGAATAACAAGCTAGCAAAGTCTTTTAGACGTGTTAGGGATGTTATTGAGGATGATGAAAATGCTACTGTATCCATGAGATTGTTTCGAAGCCGACCTGTTAACTCCCGTATGTATAATTTACCAACTGTGGATGAGGTAGCGGCATTGAGTGTCGGTGACTGGGATTCGTTGACTGTGGTAGAGATATCATTCTACGTACATGTGATGGTGCTTTTCAAAGGATTTATGAGACACATGTTTTATTTATTCCTTTGCAATATCCATTGTTGTTCCCATATGGAGAATATGGTTATGAGGAAGACATTCCATTAATTGTGAATGCCACGTCTACGACACTTCATCCGAGGACTAGCGTTTCTGTTAGAGAGTGGATTGCATTTAGGTTGATGGAGAGAACTTTTGAAGACACTATCTTACTGAAAAGTAAGAGGTTATTTCAACAATTTATTGTTGATTCTTACTCAATGGTTGAGGCAGAAAGATTGCAATTTATTAGATGCAATCAGAATATTATAAGATGTGATTTTTTGAAAGGCATAGAGGAAGCTGTTGATAGAGGTGATGTAGAAGCAAATTCTGTTGGAAATTGTATTATCCTTCCATCTTCCTTTACCGGTGGTCGACGATATATGTTTAATAATTGTCAAGATGCTATGGCGATATGCAAGAGATATGGTTACCCAGATTTATTTCTAACCTTCACATGCAACCCAAGGTGGAATGAAATACATTAGTTTGTTACTGAGAAAGGTCATACAGCGTCTGATCGTCCGGATATTGAATGTAGGGTGTTTCACATTAAGTTGGAACGATTATTGCTTGATCTTAAGAAAGAGAAATTCTTCGAAAAAGTTGTTGCAGGTTGGAATCCCACAAAACCTACAATGTAGTTTTGTTTTTGGGTTTTCATATAGTAGAAGGTGTCTTATTTATAAATTTATCAAACTTAATTTATTTTGGGTATTTCTGTAGGCATGTATACTATTGAATTCCAAAATAGAGGCTTGCCACATGCGCATATAATATTGTGGCTAGAAGATAAGGATCATTTGCAAAGTGTGGACTTTATTGATTCTATTATATCAGTTGAGTTACCAGACAATAACAAGTATCCAGAGTTACATAAAGTTGTGACAAATTTTATGCTTCATGGACCCTGTGGTAATCTTAAGCGTAACTCTCCCTGCATGAAAAATGGTAAATGTTCAAAGTACTTCCCTAAGAAATTTGTTGATTGTACAAGTTTTGATGATGACGGATATCCAATTTATAACAGAAGGGATATTGGAATTGTTGCCACAAAAGGTGGTGTACAATTGGATAACCGATATGTAGTGCCTTATAATCCGAAATTATTGATGAGATACCGGGCCCATATTAATATTGAATATTGCAATAAATCTGATTGCATTAAATATTTGTTTAAATATGTTAACAAGGGTCCGGATCGTGTCACGATGGCTATCACTACTAGTGTTTCTCCTCCTAATCAGAATGAAGTGATTGATGAGATTAAGGCTTATTATGATTGTCGTTACTTGTCTCCGTGTGAGTCTGCTTGGAGACTTTTTGCTTTTGATATTCATCTAAGATGGCCTGCAGTTCAAAGGTTGACCTTTCACCTTCCTAAAGAACAGTTCGTAGTGTTCAACGATAGCGATAACCTTGAAGATGTTGTTGATAGAAGCAAAAATAAGAAGACCATGTTTAAAGCTTGGATGGAAGCTAATCGCAAATACAGTGAAGGTAGGGATTTTACCTATGGAGAATTTCCTTCAAGGTTTGTTTACCTTGCTCGGGAAAGGGAATGGCGTCCTAGGAAAAAGGGGCACATGATTGGTCGATTGAATTTTGTTCCTCCGGGTACTGGAGAATCGTATTATATGAGGTTGTTGCTTAACGTTCAAAAAGGTTCTACCAGTTATGAAAGTTTATCAACTGCTAACAATCATAAATATGATACTTTTCAAGCCGCTTGCTCTGCCTTGAGATTATTAACTGACGATAAGGAGTTTGTTGATGGTATACGTGAGGTTGCATCCTTGTCTTCCGGGTTATATATTAGGAGGCTATTTGTCACGTTGCTATTGTCTAATAGTATTGAAAATCCTAAACATGTATGGGAAGAGACGTGGGAGGTGTTAGCTGATGGTATTCTATATGATAGAAGAAAAAGGCTGCAATTTCCAGGTAATGCATCTTATTTTTTAAAAATACAATCCAGTTGACTTATTGTTTGTTTAAAAGTTTGTTACTCTATTTTAATTCATAATTATTAATATTTATAAAATGATATATTGCATCTTGACTATGTTTGCCCATCTGTATCTATATAACCATGTTTATATGGTTGTAAATGTAGGGTTGATTTTGGAGCAAGAACAATTAAAAGTATTATGTTTGGTTGAGATTGAAAAACTATTGCGTATGAATGGGAAGTCTTTGAAGGATTTTCCTACCATGCCTTATCCTGATTGTCATGATTTGCCTGATTTTAGTAATATCTATATTGTTCGGGAGTTTCACTATGATAGAGATCAGATGTTTCATAGCCATGTTGAATGTTTGGGTCAACTAAATGTTGGGCAAAGGACAATATATAATGAAATTGTTGCTGCTGTGTTAAATGCTACAGGTGGTTTCTATTTTGTTGATGGTTTTGGTGGAACAGGAAAAACATTTCTGTGGAAAACGTTATCTTATAGGTTTCGTTCTGAAGGTAACATTGTTCTTAATGTTGCATCTAGCGGCATTGCTTCACTTCTATTACCTGGGGGGAGGACTGCTCATTCCCAATTTTCAATCCCTTTAGTGTGCAATGAAGACTCATGTTGTAATATTAAGCAGAAAAGCTTTAGAGCTGACTTACTTCGACAAGCAAGTTTAATAATCTAGGATGAGGCTCCTATGGTTAATAGGAGGGCTTTTGAAGCATTTGATAGGAGCCTTAGAGATATAATGAAGGTTGTTGGTGCAGATAATTTGGATAAACTATTTGGTGGGAAGGTTGTTGTTCTTAGCGGTGATTTTAGACAAATATTACATGTAATCCCTAAAGCATGTAGGGCTGATATTGTTATGGCAAAAATCAATTCCTCTATACTATGGAAACATTGTAAAGTGATGAAATTAACATAAAATATGAGGTTGCGAACTAGATCAGATGTTGCTGATCTACAGGAAACCATGGAGTTTGCAAAATGGATCATTGATATTGGTGATGGGAAGTTGGGAATTGATAATGACGGTGAAGCTGAAATTCATGTCCCTGAAGACCTTTTGATCCTAAATTCTTTGGATCATATTGAAAGCATTGTCTCTTCCACGTATCCTAACTTGCTGGAAAATATCAATGATTTCAAGTTTTTTGAGGATAGATCGATTTTGGTTCCAACTTTGGAAATTGTACAAAATGTCAATAAATATGTCTTAGCTTTGCTACCTGGTGAGGAGAAGCAATACCTGAGTGCTGATACTATTTGCAAGATGGAGGAAACTAACAGCATTAACCCTGATTGGGTAACAACTGAACTTCTTAACCAGATCAATTGTTCAGGCCTACCTAATCACAAGATAATTTTGAAACTAGGAGTCCCGGTTATGTTAATGAGAAACATTGATCAATCTTATGGGTTATGTAATGGAACAAGGTTAATTGTCAGTGAGTTGGGTTCGAATGTTATTGGTTGTAAAGTAACTACGGGAACTCATGCTGGGGAGAAGGTCTATATTCCTAGGATGAACATTATTCCTTCAGATTCTGGAATTCCTTTCCAATTTCAGAGAAGACAATTTCCACTCATTTTGAGTTTTGCAATGACCATCAATAAGAGTCAAGGGCAAACATTATCCCATGTTGGCTTATATTTGCCACGACCGGTTTTCTCTCATGGGCAACTATATGTAGCTATTTCGAGGGTTAAGAGTAAGGCCGGGCTTAAAATTTTAACATGTGATGATCATGGTGAACCAACCTCTATTGTTAAGAATGTTGTTTACAAAGAAGTATTCCAAAAAATCTGATGTATTCAAACTTATGCCACCATCGATCTTACTGGGTTTTTTTTTTGTTGACATATGTTTATATTATAAAGGATCTGGTCATGCTAAGTTACAGTAGTTTCATGAGTTATTTGCTTTATTCATTGCAAAGTTATCTTTATTCCTCTTTACAATTATTTGTTGTTTATCATCATTTCTAATCCAACTAACTAATCCAAAAAACAAAATAAAAAATAGTGCTTTCATGATTAGGTAAATGTTTCATCGAAAAGCCAAATTCTCAAACAAATAATAACACTCACACATTACACTAATTTTAAATCAAACCTTCTTTAATGAAATTAATTACTTCAAATCAGGTAAAGAGAAAAAAAAAAGGTAATCTCAATGCAATTTTATATTTGTGAAATCGTTGTACATAAACTTATTATAAGGGTTTGATTAAAGATTTAATCCTTGGAAATTATGTATATTTCGGTTTTAATTACATTCAACTTTTTCACACTTTTTTATCCATCCAAATATCAAAGTCTATGAATAGGTCCCTATTGTCACCTGTTCACCATTAAAATCACTCGAACATTATGTTCTTATGTTGTAGAAATATTCGTCTTTCATTAATTTAAGTTGTCACTAATTTGTTTTCTTTCGTCAACTTACGATCAAAACATATTTAAAACTTTATAAAGATTAACCAAAACAACATGACTTTTTAGGAACTGACAACTAATTTAAACATGTTATACATAATGAGTACTTACCTTCCCTTGGTAATTGAACATTAATTAAAAAAATTAATTGACGCTGCCTCCAACCATAAGATGGTTATTTATTTATGGGTTCTAAATATAAAGAATATCCCTATCTTGAAAATGATATAAACAAGCTACAAGGAAAGCTATTATGCCGTGTTTCTGAAATAACGTGGAATTATATTATTTGATTTTTTTAATTGAAATCATTATTTGTATAATTTTTTATGGCGACTTGCACATGGAAATAACGTGATCATGAAATTTTCCTTTGATAGCCAAACTTTTATTATTGAGAACACTTGATATTCTAACCAGTTTACAAAAGAAAATAACCTTTCCAAACCATATCTTTTCATTATCCTCTTCATGCTCAACTGTCCAAGTAGTTCCATCCCTTGGTACCAGTCAGATTAGACCAGGAAATGTATCTCCAAAAAGAGTTTGTACACCTTTTGGTATTGATTGCCACCTACACAAGTATCAAACTTAATAACAATAGTTACATTTATAACTAAATAAATATGTGCTTTGTGTGTTACATTGTCAAAATGCCCAAATAAATGTGTGCACCTTATTGCAATCAAATACTTACAAGACTTAGATGATGGTCTTCTAACACCACTGATTCGAAGAAATGAAGCGGAAGTTTTGTAAGTTGTATATTATTACCTTGAATCTCCATACAATTTCTATATAATGGAAACACTTGGAAGTGAGATCCAACAATATATATGAACAAGACATCATGTTTTTTTCCTAGCATCCACGCCTTTGCAAACTTTGATTAGCCATTATACATCCAAAATTCACCGTACATTGCTTGATAATTCATCCTCCATTCAGAATTTCAGGAGTTATTAATATTGTTGGGTTTCTTAGGTGTTGTCCCCACAAATTTGTAAATTGAGGAGGCAACCTCTGCACATAACAAAATTGTCAGTGCAACTAATGTCATGTCACATGCAGTCCATATATATTTGATGGTTGCCACTATTGTATATAATTTAAACACATCATGGAACGAATGAAAAAAAATCCACACTATTGCAAATAATCACATAAAATACAACAAAAATTATAATTGAGTTTGAAGGTGTAGAAAGCTAACCATAAATTCTTTGTTTTCATCGAAGAGGGCTAAGAAGGTTCTAATATCGCCGTTCATTTTCCTACAATAGTTGCTGATGTTATTTCTGTGACAATATTTAAACCATGGAAACATTTTCTCCAAATTTTTGTACATGTTTGTAGATCAGTGAAATACAAAGTAGAAAACAAATTTCTATTGAAGTTAGCTACTTAACTATACAACATGATGACTGAGATGATTTGTCACATTCCTGAAAAGGCCTCAATTCATTTTATATACAAGGAAAGCCTTTACTGAATCCGAAGTAAAGTATCGTACGAAATCCAAGATAAGGTTATTTTAATAGCAAACAATGTTCCCTATTTAAAAGCAAATAAACTCTAATAAAACAAGTGAGCAATGGTATCTAACAAAAAGAAAAAAACTATAGCAACAATCCCTACTAACAAATACTTGAAACAGATAACTTTATACAACTTTAACCAGCGCAGATCAACACTGCCATAATAAAAAAACATTACTATCAATTTAATGGTTATTACTATCCAAACAAACAAATATATCTACTAATGGTAAATCACATAGAAATTAAACAACCTTATAACGAAGCCCCTTAGCCATCTAATAAACTGCAGTGAACATGCGAAACAAGAATTAATACAATCAATGAAAATAGGAATAGTTTGGACAAGTTATAAAATCATTGTTAAAGCTTAAAATCAAGTCTCGAAATAAGTTACCTTACATGATCAAAACACCAAATATACGGCCGGATACGTAATGCTTGAGTGGCCAAAGTGTCTCGCTAATGGTAGCATTAAGATGATGTTTCCAAGTTGTTGTGCATCTTCCAAGTTGCTTTGCGTCTTCTTCTTCTTAAAATGAGTTACTCTGCATTTTCTTCTTCTTATTTAAATGAGTTAGTGTTGATCAACGTTTTACTACAAAGTAAAAAATGAACCATATTTTATAAGGTCAAGTTCTCATCTGAAGGCCCAAAAAGATTTATAGTACACATACTATTATATTCTCTATAATATTAATTTATGCAGCCATTTAAAATAAAATTTTACAATGTTAGGGCCCGTGCATAGCGCACGGGCTATTACACTAGTATTAACTAATTTTCTTTATTTTTAATTTAGTTTTCATAATTTGTTAATAAACTTGGTCAAAAAAAAATTGTTAATAAATTCTTATGCTTACAAATATTTTAAAAGAGTCTTTATAATCAGTTTTAACGTCATTTATAACACAGCCATTACTTGCACCGCTAGTATTTTTATCTTTTTTTTAGGATTTGATCGATATATATCGATAGTATACTATTTTGTTATATTGTCAATCAATCAGAAATTTAATAATTCTTAAAAAATTTTAAAACTTTTATCCTAACCATCTTAAAAAAATCATTTATACCATGACTTTTAATTGGTTGATAATATAGAAAAATTTTACACTGATAATATATAACAATTAAACTTTTTTTTATTGAGTATGTACTACTTTAAAAAGTTCTCTTTTTTTTGGTTAAAATATTGACTAGGTGTTCCTTATTGAATGTAGATGATCATTTATTCTAAATATGTACTTTTATGTTTTTTCTTGTGAAGTGTTTAGTAAAGGAGGTGATAGTGCTCCTAATTTTATACCCACAGTCCTCCTTAGTTGCTTAAAACTTTAATTTCATTAATTATTCTGTTTAATAAGTCAATTTTTTTATTGTTTATAATTGACTATATATCTTTCTTTCTTTTTTTTAACTAAAAAAAGATATTCATTCATTCAAATTGGTAAAATATAACGAAAACAACACAAATTCAACATCACTAAAAATCGCAAATGATGAATCTGCGGACAAACTCACAGCACCCAGGTTAATAGCATAACACGGCAAAATGCTTACCAATGTGACAAAATCAAACTGACCGGAATACCCATGTCTCTGGAGCTGTAACGTTGACACCCAAGTCTTGATTGAATCTGTAATGAATCGAAGTTGATCTGTCAATCTGAACCAAACGAACACCGCAACAAGACAGGAAACCAGACGACGAACAAAACATCGCCTCACACAGACGACGAAAACACGGAAAAACACGAAAGAAAAAGCAGATCTATGTGGAACAACCACTTATTTAGATAAAATGAGAGAAAAAATGATGTAGATAGGTGATTCCAGGCCAAAAAAATGACCCAAAACCACCCCTTTCAATGAATGAGGAAGATCCTAATATTTGTTCAATTAATTTGCAGTAGTTTTTAATACCGTCAAAAAAATTCTTTTATTCATTGATTTTGATAAATAAAAATATGTTTGATTGGTTTTTAACTTTTAACAAATAATAGTTACGGTATTAAAAACTACTACAAATTAATTTAACTTTTAACAAATAATTCCCTTAAAAAAAACTTTTAACAAATAATAGTCCTCATAAATTAAGGTCCTAGGTGAACCACTTTTATAAAATTATATTTAAATGAAACAAAAAATGATCATTTTAACTTTTGGATTTTTTTTTAATCAAATTAACTCATTTCATTTCATTAAGAAGACATCCTGAATACAAATAGGAATAATATTAAAAATAAAGGGACTAGCATATAATCTAGACATCCTTGCTAAACAATGAGCCGCTAAATTATATCTGAAAAATATTTTTTAAATATTTTTTTTAATGTTTGAATCAAATTTAAAGAATACTCTTCAAGGGTTTAAGTACTAGTTATACAAAATTATTAATATAATTCAAAGCATTATAATATTTTTTTTATCTCATTTGAAAAATTACTAATATCAATTTTTCCCATTTAGGTAGATGTTTTAATAATTTCTGGTGTCCACCATAACTTGATCTATCTAATTAGTTTTTTTATAATTCCTTTTTTATTATCTAATTAGTTAGAACGACAACCTATGTTGGCAGTTTGATAATCAAGTAATCCACCCTTCTTTATCAATAAAAGAAATATCCAAGAATTGATCAAGCTCGGGTCCGGCTTTGTCTAACATCATTTTTAAAAAGCTGGAGGACCCGACCTTAACCAATTTGGACTGTTAATATAATATTATTTTTAATCAACGTCTAAGATTAAAAAGGGTAAAATAAACATTATAAGGAAATAGACATCCATCGACATGGTGTCCAGTAGGGATGGCAATTTTATTCGTACCCGCGGATACCCGCGGATAAAATCCGCAACGAGTATGGGGCGGGTAATTAAACGGGTACCCACGGTAAAATAAACGGGTAATTTCAATACCCGTTTATAAACGGGGCGGGGGCGGGTATCACACTATCCGTACCCGCGGATACCCGCACCCGTTACTTAATTATTATAATACCCTTTATTATATATATCTACTCTCAAAGTCCTTATTTCATTACATAGATAATTTTTATCTATTGTGTTGTTTCCTGGATATTTTAAGTGTGATGTATTAATTTGTAGGTGCTATTTTGTTCAAATATCGGAAGATATTAATGTGGTGGTTTGTTTAAGTTTTGTGTATTTTTTTTAATTAAAAAAAAGATTTGTTTGTTTTTCATAACTATCCATGGATATCCGCGAATACCCGTGAAAACCCGTGAATCCGTTAAAAACCCGTTAAGCGGGTATCCGTGCGGGTACGGGTAGATTTTTTATCTAACGGGGTGGGTAGCGGGTAACTAGTATCCGTGCCCGCCCCGCCTCGTTGACATCCCTAGTGTCCAGCGGGAGGGATGGATGTAACACCATATTTTATTTTAAGACTGATTAACTTAATAAAATGAGGATTTTTAAAAATATTTTCTAAATAACCTCTTCAAAATGGAGCTTTTGAACGACGTCAACATAAAACCTGATAAGCAGTTGATAAGTTTAAAACTTCTTCAAATAAAAACTTGATCACTAGTGTTACATCATTTGTCAGGATAAAATATAATAATATTTTCAAAAATACTTTAAACATAAACAACTCTACAAATATAACAACAACATATATTACACATGGCATCGAAGCTCTGAGTTTTCATAATTATCTTCTGTCACCTTCTCAGCATCTTTCAATCATTCCTCATCTCCTTTACACTTCTCGGATGACACTATCGTTGCCAACAAGGAACGAAGAAGAAAAGAAATACAAACAGAGGAGGTAAGATTCTACAATAGGCTAGCAATGTAGATATGGGCATGCAGGTAAACAAACAAGCATTCAAGTGGATACATATAGGTGTGTATCAAGGGATACATTTATAAAATACGTATAATACGTATATAGTTTCAAAAAAAGGGTCGAGACTTGAATGCATGCCTAGGACTAGACCTAACTCTACTCCATGGAGACTATTGTTGTCATATGTTCTGTCGAGATAACATTCAGGTAATATTTGTAAACAACTCGGTGCACAAGCCCACGATAGGAGTACGCTAAAAGCCATCTCCTAAACACTTTCACACGAGAGTACTTAACATCCGAATAGTATAGTATTTAGTTCAGTGGAGTTTCAAGATAGTCCTGTTGTCCAAGTCTCTACCGGCACCAGTGCAGCTGTACACTGGACCATTGGCAGGATCCACGCCTGACTATCCCCAAGGTCTCCGTGACCCACACATAGCCCCCCAATATCCTATCAATAAGTGTCTATGCCTCCAGAACGACAACGACTATGATTAGGTTGGAATGTTGTCCGAGGACAAACAAAGCAGGAACTCAAAGTTCCAAAGCGTTGATATCAATATAAAAAACAGTTATTGATAGGAGTTGGGCTCGAATGGACCATTGACCAAAATTATCCTTTTTAAATCAACTCCGTATAATAAAATATTTTTGAGCCCAAGACTTAACAAAACGTAAATAAGGATAAACCTTAAGATTGAATTCACAGATTCAATAAATAAGAATTGATACCAACTAATAATAGCATTCTAACACCTCCCGAATCTAAGTTTGGAAACAAATGCAATTCACACAAGTCCTTTAGTGACTTAACGATTATACTGATAGGCTTACACTTAGAGCCTAATTATAACGAAATCGAATTGACGCTCAACGTCTGAAAATCAAGAGAAAGGAAGGTTCTCGAATTCAAACCTTATCCCAAAAATCACAAGGGAACCCGCGTCATAAAAATAAGATAATTACTTACTAAAAATTATATAGCACATGGAGGTGTGAGCTCCATTTAAATATGCCATCGGCAAACAATAAATATAAAAATAACTTTTAACTCAACATCATAGTCTAACTAGCACCAAAATATTTTCTTCCATCATCATCTATTTTAAGTAAACTCTTGTGTATCCTTTATTTCCACGCATTATCCCTATACCATATTTCATTTCCCGTTCATCCTATCTTATACTTTCAATATGCGGTCTCATTGACGTCTCTTATCCAATGCCCTAATCTTATACAATCATGTCATTCATATTCCTTTGAGCGTATTGCCATAATACATCATCCTAATTCTACATATAATCCATTAAGAAATCTTCATCTTACTTATGACACCGCAATGTACATATATCCAACCATGTATAATATCACCATTTTAATTCACCAATTTCATAAATTACAAAAACTCGTTCCAAAATGTCACATACTCTCCATTATCCATATTGACCTCTACTACTAATTCCATCAACTTATTTTGTAAACTAATTTTCTTACCATGTATACCCACCCAAAACTTAAAGTCCTTTTACACATGCTATGCTATAACATCAAACTCTCAGGGACAATCATTTCCTATTTTATATTCACACTCAGCTGCATCCAAAACATATCAACTAATATACCCATATAGCGTATCATCCAGATGCAAAGATTGTGGTAGAAAGTAATCCACATAAGGTCAAACACAAACCATATAATTCACACAGAAAAATCAATGCAATTATATTCAGTAAATTTATATAATAAACCCCATGCAATTTCCTAGGCATATATATACTAAAACCCACATTATAACCCAAACTACACCTAATGTATTATCTTCCCCCACCTGACATGACATTCCAGGTTCCTTTGGCACTTCCCAGCACGCATAGGTAACTCCTGTCAGCTCCCAGAAATTCAAATCCTGCTTCCCCAAGCAAGCACGATCACAATCAACATCCCAGAGAGGGAGTCCAAGCATTTGCAAAAACCAAACAGTTCAACCATCAAAAACTCATCATCAAAACCCAACTCTTTGCAATTTAAGCACCTAAGTTAAATAAAACAGAATCGGATTTTGATAGAAACTGAAATGGGAAATTTAGGTTTCATCACAAAAATTGGGGGGAAAATGATTCGATAAAGGGATAATGAAATTGACCTTGAAATTCATTGATTAACAGTCCCAATTGCTATGAAACATAATTAATTTTACATTTGGGGACTGGACTCATAAAGCTAGGGTTAGGGTTTCAAAATCAGTTTGGGGCTTTTACAACTAGAAGATATCAGGGGTAAAACACTCACCCAATGTGAAGAGGAGAGGAAGCGGCCAAATGTTGGTTCGGCGGCTCCGGCGACGCGGCAGCGGCGGTGGTGCACGGCGGAGGAGCGTTTCAGCGACGAAGCAACTACGGACATGGCGGCCACAGAAAGGAGAGCACGAATCGGAGGGAGGAGAGCCAGGCGGAGCTCGAACAAGCACGACCGTGCCTCCCCCATCTAGTGCGGCGTTACTACAAAAAGTAACCAGTTTAGCGACCGACAAAATCGGTCGCTATTTATGGAAATTCGGTCGCTATTAAGTTTAGCAACTGAATTAGCGGCCGATAAATGGGGGTAGATGAAACCCTGGTCGCTAAGGTTTTACCGACCGAAATTGTAAATCGGTCGCTAAATTATAAAACTCAGTCGCTACTCAGTTGTCGCATTATTGGGTAACCATGTTTGGCGATCGATATTTCGGTCGCTAAACCGAGATTTTTTAAAAATAACTATAGTGTAGCGACCGATTTGGCCATTACTAATTCGGTCGCTAAATTACTAATGAAGCACATAAATATAAAACATAATCAATATATAAATGAAGAGTGCCGTACAATAAGTGTCTGGAAATGTATAAAATACAAAAAAATAAATCATGATGGGGAGGGGGTGGAGGAAACCAATCATCCTCAGTGTCCGTACCGCCGACGTCTGCCATATCATTGTCCTGGGGAGCAGCATCATCGGCGGCAGGAGGCGGCGGAAATGGAGCAGTGGCAGGAGGCTGGATCCTCATCTGCTCCAACACCAGCCGCAGTGTCTAGCCCTGCTCGATGGACGCCTGCATCAGATGTTGGTGTGCTTGAGTCAACTATGCAATCTGGTCCGTCATCTGCTGCTCTCTCTCCCTCTTCTCCCAGAGCTCCGTATTTAGCTGCGTGATAGTGTCCTGCATCTGGTTGAACTGCTCTGGAGGGATGGTATCCGCATAGGAAGGAGTAGGCGAGTCGGACGTTGAAGCCATAAACTCGCTGTCTAGGTGTCCGAGGCCATACTCGTGCCCCTTCTTGTTCCTGCCCCCGACGACCTCCAAATAAATGGCATTATCATCGACGGAGACAGGAGAGCGGGGCCCCTCACCAGCCAAGGCCTCATCCTGTGACTGTGAGGCATGTGATATGGCATCGTCCTTCTTCTCGTTGAAGCCCACCTGCAAAGTATAGATGAAGAGATTTAGTTAAAATTATAATCAATATTTACAAATCAATTATAATAAAGTACAAGTCTAAACTAAGTTGTTTTTTGCTTACAGCATAGTTACAGGCCTTGTCGTTGACTTATGTCCCCGACTTCAACTTCTTCGTCCTCTCCACCAACTCCATAGCAATAGGGACCCGCTGTTTCTGTGCTTTCTGCACAGAAAAATATAATCTTAATTAAGTTCATAAGAATATTTAATAATGAAAACTCATGAAATAGTATACTAAGTCAATAAAGTTTTAAGTATTACCAGCTCGTCGAAGTGGGCGGCAGCTGATTTAGAGCCGCCGGTCCAAGCACATACGCCACCATCAGAAGCTCGATTACGCCGAGCTGTGGCCTGGATCTCCTGAAACTTCTCAGTAGCCCAGTACTGGTCCAGATGCCTCTTGATCTCAGGATCCACCCACTTCCCCTTATTCTTACCCTTCCTCAGCTTGTTCATCAGATTCTTCATAACCAGCGAGCCTTTATGCTCAAATATGCCCCTGACGATCTCCTCTAAAGCTGCATCCCTCCTATACTCTTTCTGCAACTTACATTTGTTAGGAAATTTGTGTGTGTGTGTATATATATATAATGTAAATTTAATTTAAATAACTTAATAAATTGTTACCTTAAACTCTTTAAACAACTGATCCCTATGGCCCCCTGGGATGGCCTTCCATGTAGACCATGGACCATCAAACTTGCGTTGCAGAATCTTCAATATCGAATCAGAAGGGCCCTTCACGGGCAGAAAGCTGCAGCAAAATTAGAGCATTAATAAATATTATAACTAAATAAAAACAAGTAACTAGAAATTAACGATACTTTATATATTAAAAAATAAAATTAGCTTACTCGTTATCCCCCTAGGGATAAGAAGAATCCTCCTGTCGGATGGACCACGGCTCTCCTGCCCCGATGATGATGATGGTCCTGGCATAGGTGTGGATGACGACGGTGCAGCCTGTGTCCCGACCACATGAGATTGGTAGGGGTGCAACTCCATCACCCTGATGTGGCCCGTCCACAGAGGTGCTGGCAGGGTGGTCTCTGGATGAAGTCTGTGGGTTGGCAGGTGGAGGGTCTCTTGCAACACGACCACTGCCACGACCTCCACGACGACCACCACGCCGCCCCCTGCCTCTAGAGGAATCTGTCATCCGTGTAAAAAATGACAAGATGATTACACCACAGTATAAATAATACATAAATAAATCACACTAGTAAAATAAGCATTACACAACGAATAATACATACATAAATTGCCTAAGTAGAATCCCCGTCACTAAATTCACACTCACTCTCATCAGTCTCACTTAATTGGAATGTGCCTTCGCTAGATGCATCCAACTCAGATTGATCCATTAACTCTCTTTCAACTTCTTCCCATTGCCAGAAATGTCCGCCAGAGAATTAACAATAATGTCCGGCGTAATTTGCAACTGTATGTGGGGTCTTGAAAACTCATCATCTTGGTACGGAGCATCTTTTTCAGGCTAGTTGATTACATTATCAGTAATTGTACTGCGAGCCTTTATCTTAATAACACCCAACCAGCCTTGATGTCCTTCGGGATATGGCGAGTAATAACCTGATCTGCCTGTTGTGAAAAAATGAATGGGTCGTACTCCTTATTATACCTACAAGATAGCCTAACTTGAATAATACCATATTTTTTTATCGATTTTTTCCACTACGTCAAGAGTAGGATCAAACCAATCACATTTGAAGAGAACAAACTTAATCATGGGGAAACTGGAATAGTCGAGCTCAAGGATGTCAGTTAGAAACCCATAGAAATCATCCTCTACATTGCCATCAGTGGCTCGCACACAAACACCGTAGTTACACGACTGCATTCCTTCACTCCATGTTTTTGTGTTAAATTTATATCCATTTACAATGTAAGTATTCCATGATGTAACCCATTTGTTAGGCCCCCATGCCAAATTTGTCAACAATGCATTTTGAACATTGTTTACTGGATCTAGTAACAAATGAAGATGCTTAACCTACATATTTTACTGAACCACGTAGCAAAGTAAGAAGTAATTTCTCGATCAACCTGATCGATCAAAATGTGAGGTTGTAGATCCCTTAGAAAATTGTCGTACATCCTACATATGGGAGTTTAACAACAGGACGATTAATAATCATAAATATCAATTGAACTTATAAAAGACATTGTAGAAATTTGCTCTAAATATGGTGCCACCTCTTCACAATTTTAAAGGATATACAGATGAGCAGCATTAATGTCACGCTGCTCCAAGAAATATCCTTTTGATTTGCCACTAAATCTTCCCAGATAGTTGAATATTGATATAGGAGGACTAGTTGAACTTCCTTCTCCCGAATCATCGTTTCTAGGCATCCTTGTCCTTCTCGTGTCAACTTCTTCTGGATAGTAATAAGATGCAAAAGTGAAAGTCTCCTCTACTAAGTATGCTTCACAAATGGAACCCTCCACTCGTATCTTGTTCTTGACTTTGTGTTTAAGGGAGTGCAAGAACATATTAATGAGGGATACATACAAATTTCAACTAGTTTTAAGGAAATCTAAACTACGATTTTCTGTTCGTGAATTTAATATGTATTAAGTAAAATAGTTGATGTTGTATACCTCTCAAATGGATACATCCAGCGGTATTGGACTGGACCACCAACTCTTGCTTCGCAAGGTAGATGAACTGGAAGGTGTTCCATTGAATCAAAGAAACTCGACGGGAATATTTGCTCTAGCTTACGTAACAAAATGGGTATCTTGACTTCCATATCCTTTAATTGATTCACATTTAGTGTTGTCGACGTAAGCTCCCTGAAAAAGTGGCTAAGCTCAACAAGTGGGTTCCAAATTGGTTTCGGTAATGCGTCGAACGCAATTGGAAGCAACCGTTGCATGAACATGTGGCAATCATGACTCTTCATTCCATGTAACTTTGCTTCCTTAATGTCAACACATCTACCCAGATTGGAAGCATACACATCGGGTAACTTTAGTTCTTTAACCCACTTACAAACAGCTACTTTCTGCGTTTTGCTTAGTGTATAACTTGCCTTCGGTTTGATAAGTCTGCCACGACCACCGTCCTGCAACTCAAGCTCCTTCCGATTACAAATTTCATCCAGATCTAATCGGGCTTTATTTGTATCCTTTTTCCTCCCCTTGATGTCCATCACAGTGTCAAACACATTCGTAAACACATTCCTCTCAGTATGCATGACATCACTATTGTGACAGAATAGGTGCGTCCTCCAATACGACAACCTGCAAAATATACTTTGTTTTGTCCAATTATGCTTGACGCTATAATCAGGAATATGTTCTCATTGGGATTCATGGACGAGCGGCAAGTCCTGTACTCTCCGTCATACATTAGGACTAGACAAATGTGGTGGAGGCGGTGTTGTCTCCGCACAACGCTTCTTGAATGCATTCTTGTTCCTCCTATAAGGATGATCTTCTGGAAGGAATTGGCGATGACAATCAAAATATGAGATCTTTCGACTGTTTTTAAGCGTGAATGCCTTCGATCGCTCCATACATATTGGGCAACCAAGCTTTCCCTCGGTCATCCAACCCGACATCATCCCATAGGCAGGAAAGTCGTTGATCGTCCACATCAAAATTGCTTTCATCATGAAATTCTACCTCAAAGATACGTCATATGTCAACACACCATCATTCCACAGCATTGCAACTCAACTATCAGCGGCTGCAAGTACACATCAATCTTCCTTTTTGGATTAGACGGCCCCGGAATTATGACTGTTAGAAACATAAACTCCCGCTTCATGCACATCCCCGGGGGTAGATTGTACGGAGTCAGGATAACCGGCCAACAAGATTATACTTTTCCATACTGCCCAAAAGGATTAAATCCATCCGTACATAACCCCAATCGGACGTTCCGAGGGTCCTGCGGAAATGCCATATGAACCCTATCAAAATGATTCCAAGCTTCTCCATCCGATGGATGACAATAGACATCTTGCTCCCTCTCGTGCTCACTATGCCACCTCATGTGAGTTGCAGTGGCCATCGAAGATTACAATCTTGTAAGTCTTGGCACGAGTGGAAAGTTCCACATCTTTTTTAGAGCGGTTTTCTCCTCAATGCCCCTCCTAGTGGTTGTCTTATACCGATCCGCATCACAAAATCGACAACATGTTATGCTCTCCGCTGAATCATCCTTATAGTACAACATACATCCATTCGGGCAACAATCAAATTTCAAACACCCCAGACCCAAATTCTCCACAGACTTCTTAGCATGATAAAAACTAGTAGGCATCTGATTGTCTTTCGGCAACACCTTGGACACTGACACGGCGAGGCGATTGAAACAGCCTTCTTGCATATTGTAGTCAGATTTGATAATCAACCATTCCATACACATCGACAACTCCGTGTACTCCCAACATCCTTCCCACAACGGAGATCGTACAGCACTCAGCATATCATAGAATCTTTGAGCTTCGGGATTCGGATTCTCCTATATGTATTGGGAACCCATTCCACCATCTTCTCCCCTATCTTCTTCTAGTGCAACACCAACCGAGGGTCCAGCATGATCCAATATCATCTGCTCGTATGGATTCAATTCTTCCCTCCGGTCACCACTTCCATAGTATGAACCTTCAAACACAACCGGGTTAAAATCAGGCAACGTCTCACCATGGTTACTCCACCAATAGTAATCAGGCATGAAGCCCTTCTCATAAAGATCGGCTACAACTCCATCCACGCTTTTGAAAGATTGACACTTGTATCTTTTGTAAGGACACCTCAAATGATCATTGCCCCGCCTTATAAATCTCTCCTGGCTAACAACAAACTCTATAAACTCACCCACGCCAACTCTATACTCTTTCCTAAGACGTTTATTCCGATCCAACCTATGATACATCCATTTCCGATTCTTCGGAATGTCCATTCCTGCCAATTAAATAGGCTGACCAACCCTACAATAACACTTATATATTACGGTGCATTCCAATAACTCCATCAATATCGTTCTTATGACAAGGTATGAGCCTATCTCATTCGAGAAGAAACCTTTACCATACTCGGTTAATAATAGTTATTCCCTTATTCAAATGCCTTATACTTAGCGAAATTTCGGAAGCATTTCCCATCGGTCTCCAAGTACACAACTCAAGCAATGTGAGAATCACCGTGATCAAGTATGCACCCAGAGAACAAAAGAAAATGCATCAGATCGAGATTTCATCAAGTATATATATATATATATATATATATATATATATATATATATATATATATATATATATATATATATAAGGCATTTAAACATGGAAATGACCATTGTACGAGTGTGAAAAATGTTTTTTCCCAAACTGTCCCACTTGGACAATTCAAGATTCAATACAATGAGCATGCGTACCTTGATAAGTTACGCATGCTTATTAATATTGAATCTCAAACAGGAAACTAAGGCTTTTGTAAATTAATTATTAACTCTAACCGAAAATAAAACCATTAACCTATAAATATTGCAACATAGTTGAGCTTATATAAATTGCAGCGTAAATCAATACAAACTTAGATAAAATATTGTATCAAACATCCTATTGAGCTCTGCTCTCCACTAAAAAGTAACAGTTAATTGTCAAACACATGCATAATTTCTAAATTATCAGCACACAACCAGCATCCCGCCTTTCGGACAAGATCACATCCTATTGAGCTCCGAGCTCCGCTCTCTACTAACAAACAACACATATTGACAAACACATGCATAAACATTAAATTATCAGCATACAATCAGACAAGATCACATCCTATTGAGCTCAGCTCTCCACTGACAAACAACACGATAATTCACATAATACATTAGAAGCACCACACAATCAGTACCTATTAGACAAAGCAAAACCTTAAAAGACAGTATTGAGAGAACTTACCTATGTGACAAATGCAAAACCAAGTAAGGATAAGGGAGGATCCGCGGAAAACGAAGATCAGACAAGGACCTATAATGCATAAATAAAAATAATCGTGTCCGAGCTGAAATGCCAACATTTGATAATATTACTTTAACCTTATAATAATCTGATATATATTTTTAAAAACCAAATTTCATATTGAGATTTTCTCTTAAAAGAGTCATAATTTACTTTTGGATCCACACAGAGTTGGGAAGTTATCATGGTACTGCAACTGCTTGTTAAAAAAAATAGTGAAACACCAAAAAAATGGTTTGGTTGATCTCATTCGTTGATGACACAGATACCCATATCCCTCTCTCTTCTTCTCAAGCCATCTCTCCCTATCTGTCGTGCCATCATTCCCACTCACCACCTTATCCCCTTCTCTCTCCTCCCAAGTGGATATATTATTCTATCCATTTATAAAATTTTATAGCTTAGACTTTTCTTTTTCTTTTTATTATTGCTTTAAAATAACATATCATATCATCCTTTATCTTCTTTATGTATAAAGACAAAGCAACACCAACAAAATATTTCCTATTCAGGAAACTGAAACTCCTCCTCTCTTCCACAACTCATGGAACCCTCTGCCATTAAACGTCTTGATTTTGGAAAGATGGGATATGGGTACTTCTTCTTCTTCCATGCTTCTTCGTTTTCTATTTAAAAAAGTGTAATTTTTTTTATTCAATTGATTTCAAATATCATTTTTTTTATGGTGTTGATGACCTTTTTGTGATAGGTGCAAGCATTATAGAAGAAGATGTAGGATTCGAGCTCCATGCTGCAATGAGATCTACTCATGTCATCATTGTCAAGACGAGGCAACGGTATCTATTGTTCTTTTCCATAATTTTTTTTCCTGTTATTTCAGCTCAAAAATCTTGTTTTTTTGCTTTTATTTGATATTGGTGTGCGTTATTTCTCTCATTAGAGCATGCTGAGCAACCCTTTTGATTGGCACGAACTCGTTCACCAGGATGTTAAACAAGTAAGTATAAATGGATAAAGAATGTTTTTTTCACATCATTGCTTACATCTTACTGGTTTAAGAAATCAAAGGTAGAGAGAGCCAGTGTTGAGATGTATGTTTTGTTACAATATTTTAGAGATAAGACAATTAGAACATGAACATACTTTTAACCTCAATTTATAGCATGTATATATAAAACAACAATTAGATTTAGCATATAGAAATGCCAAAAACCAAATAAGAATCCAAATCTACCAACATAGCATGAAAATTGTGATCAAGATTGTGTGAGACTGTGAGGTAAGCAGAGAATTATAATTTGATTTTGCCAAAGGGAAGAAGACTTACTGTGTTGCGGTGGTGACGGTGGCGCTGCTTGATGAGTGTGATTTCACCTCATATTTCATTGATATTTTGCATGCATTTCCATGTAGTTTTGGCATATTTAATTTGATTTTTTGGTAGTTTTTACCTTGGAACGGGTAAGGCGGTTTGGTGGTGTTGTTGTGCAGGAATTAAGGATTAAAATGCTCAAGATTAACCATGATGGAGCTTGCATGAAGATGGGACTTGAAAAGTGAAGAAAATGAGCAAAACAGAGCCCATGACGGCCTAGTCGTGATGACCATCACGACCATGATCGAGCAAAGCTGAAAAGAAAGAATGGAAAAGTTAGAACTGGTCGTGGCCAGGTCGTGATGTCCATCATGATCGTGACATGTCAGCTGAACCAGACCCTCACAGGCAGAACTGATCACGGCCAAGCCATGATGGTGGTCACGGCCGTGACAGACCAACCAGTGAAGCAACCTCTAAGGCAGAACCTGTCACAGCCTGGCCGTAATGGCCATTACGGTCGTGACGCGCAATATTTGGATCTGTAGAAACTAATTTGATCTGAATTTGTGTTTGATTGGGATTCAAATTACACTAATTTATAAATAAGGAAATTAGGCAGAGACTTGGGGGGACTTTTGGGCTGCTACACTTAGGCAGATTTTTAGGATCTCTCTTCTCCTCCTTCTTCTCTTCTTTTAGGTTTTCATTTATGATGTTGTTAACCAAGATTGTCATCACCATGGCAATGCTTGAGTAGTAGCTTTATTTATAGGGATTGGGGCTATGCCCAAGATCTGATTTATATTATGAATTGATGTTTTACCTTTGTTAATTTCGGTATTGCTTTAGATCTGATTTCTATTGTTTTAATTACTCGTAAATTCGGTGGCCACTTATTTGCGTGTCGTAGATACTCTAAGGAGAAACCTATCAGTGAACTTAGGTATCGGATCTATAGAATCAGACTTAGGACTTAAATCACGAGAGTTAGAAGCGGTCCTTCGAGGATTCACGAATTGTCACAAAACTTAAAGGGTTCAATCTAAATTCAACTACCACGAGAGTAGGGGTTGGTTTAATTGGGCACGGTTTTTGTAACCAGAGAGGGAGAATTAACTTATTTAGGATAAATTCACCTTTAAAGCAATTTTGATAATTAACAAGGGGTAGTCAATTTAGTAACATGAACCATCTTGTTGGTAACCCAATTCCTAGGAATCTCTTTAGATTTGAAAACCCCCAAATTGATTTACCTTACTATTTTGTTTAATTGCAAATTTTAAATTTGATTGTTACTTGATTCTTATTTCAAAAATCAAAACCTTTTCAATACCCCTTTTTATGTAGTCCAGTTTAATTGATTTGATAATTAGTTGTGATTTGAGATCACGGTCTCTGTGGGATCGATCTTTTTATTACTTGGCAATGAATCCGGTACAATTACCGGAATCCACGCACATCAAGTTTTTGGCGCCGTTGCCGGGGACTGTGCTTTCTTGAATCTCAATTTAATTTTTAAATTGATTTTTCTGGACTTTTTCTTTTTAATTATTTCCTTTTTAAAAAAAAAATCCTTTTTTCATTTATCTCTTCTTCTTTCTAGAGTATCTATCTCTGTGTGTTTTTCTCTTTTATGCAAAGATCCCTAAATCTTGGAAACCTTATTGAAGTTGACCCCGAAATCGAAAGGACCTTTCATAGACGTAGGAGACTACAAAGAGAGAGAGAGAGAGGTTGATTCCCATTCCACTTATGACAAATCTACCGGATACCAAACCATTGAAGGACTATGCAGCCCCAAATGCGAGGGGTTTGTGAACTGGGATTGCTAGGCCAGAAATCGAGGCGGAGAACTACACTATACCGCCTATGCTAATTAGCATGATTAGGCAACATCAATTCGGAGGATTACGCTCGGAGGACCCAACTGATCATGTGGAGACATTCTTGGAGTTCACCGATGCAATTAGAATTCATGGTGCCCCGATTGATGCTATACGCTTAAGGTTATTTTCCTCCTCTCTGACTGGAAAGGCAAAAGCTTGACTGAAGCAAGTGCCCGCTAATACCTTGTCGACTTGGGACCAACTGGAGCTGGCATTCTTGGAGAAATTCTTCCCTCCATCCAAGACGGCTTACCTACGAACTCAGATCACCGGCTTCTTCCAAAAGGACGAAGAATGCTTATCCGAAGCTTGAGATCGCTACAAGGGATTGCTAGAGTCATGCCCACATCATGGACTCGAGAGGTGGCTATTAGTGCATACCTTCTACAACGGATTGGATTACTCATCGAAGGTGTCACTTGACTCCGCAGCTGGTGGAGCCTTTATGAACAGACCCCTGACCGAAGCATTCAATATCATTGAAAACGTAGCTACCAACTACCACCAATGGGGTTCGAAAAGTGGTAATAACCCGAAAAATATTTCGGGGGGTAAGTTTGAAATGAATAGCACTGATCTAATTATGTCTAAAATTGACTCACTGAATAAACGCTTTGATAGGCTTGAAAAGGCTAATGTGAATTCAATAGGTGCTACTAATATTGTTTGTGAGATTTGTGGAATGCAAGGACATGACATCATGGAGTGCCCACATGGTATTGCTCCTGGATCCGGTGCTTCGGGGGAACAAGTGAACTCTTGTCACAACTTCTATGACACGAACCCGAAGTTGCCAAATTATGCTCCCTCAAATCCTTACAACCAAGACAGGAAGAATAGCCCTTATCTCTCCTATGGGAACTACAACAACACGTTGAACCACGAGTTCCAAGAAGGTCAAGGTAATAGGAAACCCACATCGGGGTATCCTCAGGTACAAAAGTCTAAACTTGAGTCTCTTTTGGAAAATTTTGTGGAAACTCAAACAAAGCAAAATGAGGAGTTTAGGAAACAAGGTAGGGCAGTCAATGAGGCAATAAAAGAGTTAGCATCTAAGGTAGATAGCTTAGCCATCCATAATAAGATGTTAGAAACCAAGATTGCCCAACAAGCTAGTACATATACCAGAACTAAGGGTACATTCCCGGGACAACCCGAAGTTAATCCCAATGAGCACTGTAATGCTATATACTTAAGGGATGATAAGCTTGGGGTAGGAGAAAAGGACGTGGAATGTGAGGAGGACATGAGCGAATATGAAGAGGTAAAGCCAAAGTATGTCCCTCCACCACCTTACCAACCCCCAATACCTTTCCCACAATGGTTGGTCAAGAAAAAACAAGTAGAAATAGAGACTAAGAGCTTAGTTGAGGAGCATAATGCCATGATAAAAACTAATATGCCTCCTAAACTAACAGATCCAGGAAGTTTCTCTATTGCTTGCTCAATTGGAGAGATGAAAATAGACCAAGCCTTATGTGACTTAGGGGCTAGTGCGAGTTTGATGCCGCTTACTATCTTTGAGAGGTTAGGAACCAAGGAATTGAGCCCATCCAAATTCTCTTTACAATTTACGGATGGCTCAACTAAAACTCCTCTAGGCATACTAGAGAATGTCCCCGTAAAGGTAGGGAAATTTTTCATCCCTACCGATTTCATGGTGTTGGGTATGAACGGGAATTCTAAATTCCCTATCATTCTTGGAAGGCCATTCCTGGCCACAGCTGGAGCGATAATAGACGTAAAAAATGGCAAGCTCTCTTTAAATGTAGAGGAAGGGAGGGTAGATTTTGATTTGAATAACTCATATAACAACCCTCCTTTTGAGAGTCATGTGTGCAGGATTGAGATAATGCCTCCAGAGGTGAAGGAAGAGCCTAACATGGAAGAAACTCTGAAGCTTTGCATGACGAATGATGCACCAAACGGTGATGAAGTTGGAGTTACTCATCACGTGGAGTTAGAACTTCCGCCGGGAAGGAGTAAGGCCATGAAACTCAGAGTAAAGAGAGCAAAGCGAAAGCGCAATTGGTTATATGAACAAAATAGGCTCTTTGAAGGACTTCCATGGAAGAGAGGTGTTATTGCACTTCCAAACCCAGTTGATCACGGTTGATTGAAAGAAGTATGGTCAAGCTTAAGACCGTAAATAAGCACTTCTTTGGAGGCAACCCAAGTTTCCTTTCCCTTTTTAATTCGTTTTGAATTTTGTTATCAAATAATTAGATAAGATCAAGTGAAGAAAGATCATTAATTGATGGTTTTGCCAAGTATTTTCAGGTTATGAAAGCACCAAGAGCAAAAAGGCATAGAAAAATAAAGTCAGAAGTCATCACGCCCAGGTCGTGACGATGGTCACGACCGTGATTAGCTAACCAAAGAAGATCAGAAAGGATCACGGCCTAGCCATGATGAGCATCACGGTCGTGACACATTTTCCAGCATCTCTTTGACTGGCATGTGAACCAGCACCCTCTACCACCTCGGTGAGTTGTTCCATTTTTCTCCTCTCTCTGACTTGATTATTTACATTGGGGACAATGTAAGTTTTTAAGCTTGGGGTAGGGATATTTTTGCAATTTTTTACATTTTTGAATTTTTCATGTTGCATTTATATAGGCATAATTTTGTATAATCACATGATTAGATTTCCCCTTTGCTTAGAGTTTACAACCAATTGCGAGAACTTGGTGCCAAATAAATTGAGACAGTGAATTTTTGAACCCAATTTTTTATTCTTGTGATAGGCTAAAAATAAAAATGCTTGAGATGACCTTTTGATAGTTGATAATTAGCATGTGGTTTCTTAGATTTGTGTTTCTCATTGATTTTAAACTACTAAATGTAAGATTTTTGAGCCAAAAAGGGGTACTCATTAAATCTACCCCATTCTTTGTGATCGAGTGTTTTATTCCTCTTGGATTGTGTTCTCTAGAACTAGACTTGAAACCGTTTTGAAACTCAAAAATTTTTGAAAACATATTTGAAAATGATTGAGGCACTAGGTAATTTTTTGGCCTTCCGAGCTTTGATTGATTAAATGCTACCCCTTAGTTGCCCAATTTTGAGCCTAAAAGAATAAAATACTTTTCTTGGTACCTTGAAATATTTTGATGAATGATGACACCTTTTAAAGTATTGCAAAAAGGTAAAAAGGTAGTTTGAAAATAAAAATGTGGGATGAGAAAGTTAGAAAAATATTTCTCTTGAATTGAAAATCTCCCCTTCTCCAAATAAATAAAATAAAATAAACAAAAAAAATGGCGAAGGGGATGAGAAAAAGAAAGTGAGAAATATAAAAAAAAAAAAAAGGTGGAAAAGTGAACTAAAACCTAAAAGGTATTTTAGAAGGTTGTCATGCTTTGTATTGTTTGAAATTTTGTTTAGCCTTCTTGAAATTTCCTTTTCTTGATTTCCCCACCTAACAATTAATCACATTGCCCCATTACAACCAAAATAAAAGACCTCTTGATTCTTATATGTATTCATTGATAAAGTAGAGATTTGGTTAATAGTCAAGCTTATGGTAGAATACCTCCCTTGAGGAAATTGAGCGAATTGTTTCATATCCTTAAACACTTGATTAAGGTGAGAAGAGTGCTCGAATCAGTGAGAATATGAATTTAGGAAACCTAAGCTTCTAATTGGACTTGAAATTGATTGTCTCTTGGGTACTTATTTGAATATGCTTGTCACTTGGATTAGTTACTCGGGTTCTTGGTTCACTATCCATGCTCTGATTGTTTATATTGACTGGCCTTAGTGACTGCTTGAGGACAAGCAAAGTCTTAAGCTTGGGGTGGTTTGATGAGTGTGATTTCACCTCATATTTCATTGACATTTTGCATGCATTTTCATATAGTTTAGGCATTTTTAATTTGATTTTTTGTTAGTTTTTACCTTGGAACGGGTAAGGCTGTTTGGTGGTGTTGTTGTGCAGGAATTAAGGATTAAAATGCTCAAGATTAACCATGATGGAGCTTGCATGAAGATGGGGCTTGAAAAGTGAAGAAAATGAGCAAAACAGAGCCCATCACGGCCATGATCGAGCAAAGCTAAAAAAAAGAATGGAAAAGTCAAAACTGGTCACGGCCAGGCCGTGATGTCCATCACGGCCGTGACATGTCAGCTGAACCAGATCCTCACAGGCAGAACTGATCACGGCCAGGCCGTGATGGTGGTCACGGCCGTGACAGACCAACCAGTGAAGCAACCTCCAAGGCAGAACCCGTCACGGCCTGGCCGTGATGGCCATCACCGCCGTGACGCGCAATATTTGGATCTGTAGAAACTGATTTAATCTGAATTTGTGTTTGATTGGGATTCAAATTACCCTAATCTGTAAATAAGGAAATTAGATAGAGACTTGGGGGGACTTTTGGGCTGCTACACTTAGGCAAATTTTTAGGATCTCTTCTCCTCCTCCTTTTTCTCTTCTTTTAGGTTTTCATTTATGATGTTAACCAAGCTTGTCATCACCATGGCAATGCTTGAGTAGTAGCATTATTTCTAGGGATTGGGGCTATGCCCAAGATCTGATTTATGTTATGAATTGATGTTTTACCTTTGTTAATTTTGGTTTTGTTTTAGATCTGATTTCTATTGTTTTATTTACTAGTAAATTCGGTGGCCACTTATTTGCGTGTCGTAGATACTCTAAGGAAGAACCTAACGGTGAACTTAGGTATCGGATCTATAGAATCAGACTTAGGACTTAAATCACGAGAGTTAGAAGCGGTCCTTCGAGGATTCATAAATTGTCACAAAACTTAAAGGGTTCAATCTAAATTCAACTACCACGAGAGTAGGGGTTGGTTTAATTGGGCACGGTTTTTGTAACCCGAGAGGGAGCATTAACTTATTTAGGATAAATTCGCCTTCAAAGCAATTTTGATAATTAACAAGGGGTAGTCAATTTAGTAACATGAACCATCTTGTTGGTAACCCAATTCCTAGGAATCTCTTTAGATTTGAAAAACCCCAAATTGATTTACCTTCCTATTTTGTTTAATTGCAAATTTTAAATTTGATTGTTACTTGATTCTTATTTCAAAAATAAAAACCTTTTCAATACCCCTTTTTATGTAGTCCAGTTTAATTGATTTGATAATTAGTTGTGATTTGAGATCACGGTCTCTGTGGGATCGATCTTTTTATTACTTGGCAACGAATCCGGTACACTTGCCGGAATCCACGCACATCACTGCTCTAGTGGTGCCGGTGGTGGTGCTGCTCTGGCCGTGTGGAGGAAGACGGACTTGAGAGAGAAAGAGAAACGGTTAGAGATGGAGAGAGAGAGAGAATGAGAGAGAGAGCGAGAGATAGAGAGAGACAGAGAGAGAGAGAGAAACGGAGAGGGAGAGAGCTTACCTGACGGCGGTGGCTGGAGGCTAGTGACCGGAGCTCGTGAGGAAGAGAGAATGAGTGAGAGAGAGAGAAGTTTCATGAAATGGGGAAGAAATGGGGGTTCTGGTGGATTAAGGGTTTTAATCTTAGCGACCGAAACATTCGGTCGCTATTTCGGTGGCTAAGTGAGTCTGACGAAATTTAAATTCTTAAAGTTAGCGACCGGTGTAAATTTTAACCTGTGGCGATCGATTTAGCGACCAAAAATTCCAACAAATTCAGACTTTTGATTTCTACCATTTAGCGACCGAAAATAGCGACCGAATTTCGTTGCCACCAAGCATTTCGGTCGCTATTTCGGTCGTCAATAGGTTCATGAGTGTAAAATTGTCGTCACACTTTTACAAACAAGACTCTACTAAGATTGCTTCCTCCACAAGAACTTCCATTTGATTAGAAAATCAAAAGATGAATAAATTCCAATACCAAGGGAATTCATTCTTAACATAAGACATTTGTCAAACGGTGCTTTAAAAGAAGAGTCTGCCTAAAAAAATAAGACTGTGTTGCATCTACCAAGAATAGAGGCAACTAGAATAAGTTTACTAAGGAATTCTCGTTTCCATATATTTATATACATTATGACTCAAGAAATTAGTCATAATAGATAACGAATCAAGATAAAAACAATCAAATCAATAGATAGCTATTAAACTGGTCATTTCAATTATCTAATACAATCATAGAAAATAGTTGAATGAGTAATAGCTTGCAATTTTAATGGAAATAAAATGTAAACAAGCTATAGCAACAAAATGAAATTTCGAAGGTAGAAAGAAAAGTCACTTGTATCAGAAACATAGAAGCAGACAAATTCCATGATCTCACGCAATAAAGTGAAATGAAATAATGATTACTGAATGAAACAGGTATCACCGTTAGAAGACTTAGTTATGAGACACTTATCTTGTCTATGACCTTCAGAATAAGTAATATCACTTTGTCGATTCCAAAAATATTGTATAGCCAAGAAGTTATATATGTTATGACCCCAAGAAGGTAGTCGTAATAGATTTTCAAAGAAAGGTGAAAATATCAATAGATACAATCAAATAGATCAACTCAACTGTCTAATACAACCATGAGTATTTAGAAGCACGTGTGCAAATTCTCACATATAAGGAATCCAATTGAGCAAGTTAAAATAATAGACTAGCATAACCAACCGATGAGACATGGTAGATTTTGAATTAAAGTCGAGATAATCAAATCAACACGTAATCATAAAATTGGACATTGTGGTTGTCTAATACAGCCATAGAAATTAAAGATACGGTTGTCCAATTACAAATTCTTAGAGGATGCTTTAAACGGACTAAAGCAAAAGAATTTATACCTTAAGGGTATAAAAAAAATCCACTTGTATAAGAAATACAGAAACTGAGAAATTCAATAATTTCTCATAATAATGTGAAGTGAAAGTATGATCAGTAAAAGAACTGGATAATGGTACAGTTAAAAGTCTCTTAGTCATGAAACGCTCACTAAAGGTCGAAGATTCAGATTGACTTGTCTAAGCCTCGACAAGTACAAAGGTCCTTCTAGACACATTTGGTTTGAGATGTTACTGTCCTATGTTTTCTCCTGAGTCTTGCACGATCACGGTCAACTTCATCGACTTATTATATCTTAATCATTATGATACCTTGATGTGACAATCCTTTGTTATGCACGTTTTCCCCATTCTTGACATTTGCAGTTTTCGTGTTGTCCTTCGGTTGAACTTAATGACATGATACGACGCTTTCCTCCTCGAGTCATTAATTACTATAAAAGTAATTAGTGAAAGTCACATCATGAAATAAATCTTATAAACTTATATCTAGCTAATACTTATGCTATCAACCAATATCACACAAACTGGCAAACAAATCACACAAACACAGAGGTCATACAACGAAAAACACAGTCGGGTCATAACCTCAGATCTGATTAGGCTCGACTGCTCTGATACCATTAATGTAAAACCATATTTTATTTTAAGACAGATTAACTTAATAAAATGTGGGTTTTTAAAAATATTTTCGAAATAACCTCTTTAAAATGGAGCTTTTGAACGACGTCAAAATAAAACCCGATAAACAGTTGATAAGTTTAAAACTTCTTCAAATAAAAACTTGATCACTGGTGTTACATCAATTGCCATGATAAAATAAAATAACATTTTCAAAAATACTTTAAACATAAACAACTCTACAAATATAACAACAACATATATTACACACAGCATCGAAGCTCCGAGTTTTCATAATTCTCTTCTGTCACCTTCTGAGCATCTTTCAATCATTCCTCATCTCCTTTACACTTCTCTGATCACACTATCGTTGCCAACAAGGAATGAAGAAGAAAAGAAATACAAACAGAGGAGGTAAGATTCTAAAATAGGCTAGCAATGTAGATATGGGCATGTAGGTAAACAAACAAGTATTCAAGTGGATACATATAGGTGTGTATCAACGGATACATTCATATTCTCTAGTCAGTTTAGAAAATTTCTTTTTGAGACTCTTGTATGCTCGTGATAGTATAGACGACTCATGCAACAGTTCATCAAAAGCATTTTGAAGAGTGGACGGGTCAGAGTCCATTACCTCAGTATCAGTGTATTCGCTTTCTGATGCAGTGTCTTCCATGAGACAGATATTTGCCTCTTCCTCAGCTTCATTTTCTTCATTTGATGAAGACAGGTCAAGATCCTCTCATGTAGCCATTAAGCCTTTCTTCCTTTTGAAGAATTTCTTTTTATCCTTTAGCTCAAGGCAGTCAGCTTTGAAATGACCAGGTTTCTTGCATTCAAAGCACAAGGGTGGACGTTTTTCCTTGGAGTTTGACTTCTCCTTGGAAAACTTTTTGTTGAGTTGCTTCCTTCCGAAACCACCTTTCTTTCTCCACATATGTTGAATCTTCCTGGAGATGAAGGCCAATTCATCCTCATCTGATCCTTTATCATTATCAGAAGACTCAGACTCATCTGATGACTCGGCAGCTTTGAGAAATTTTGATGAACTTGCTTTCTTTGCCTTTAGGGCAATAGATTTTCCTTTTCTGGAATTTTCTTCTTCATTAAGTTCAAGTTCATGAACCTTGAGAGATCCAAGAAGCTCTTCCAGAAAGAGTGTATTCAGGTTTTTGGCTTCCTAAATAGCAGTTACTTTGGGCCTCCATTGCTTGGATAGACTTCTCATGATTTTTCTGATATGATCTCTATTTTCATAAACTTTTCCAAGAGATTTGAGACTGTTGGTGATGGTTTGTAATCTTCCAAACATTTGGTCTATTGTTTCATGTTCACCCATCTTGAACAGCTCATACTGATGAACCAGCATGCTGATCTTTGATTCCTTAACTTGTGAGGAACCCTCATGAGCTAGGGCAAGAGTATCCCAGATTTCTTTAGCAGTATTGCAGCTGTGAACTTTATCATGTTCAGATCTAGTTATAGAACACGTGAGATAGTGCTTAGCCTTCAGATTCATCTGATGTTGGTTTTTTTGCTCTTGAGTTCATTGGGCTCTAGGAATAGTAGCTCGAGCTTCATTTCTTGGTTCAGTGTAGCCGGTTTCAATCAGCTCCCAAATATCTACATTCTGTGCATCCAAGAAGGCCATCATTCTCTTCTTCCAGTAGTCATAATCTGTTCCATCTAAGAGAGGAGGTTTGTTGATAGCTTGTCCTTCTGCATCCATGGTTGTTGGATCGTACTCCCTCAGCACTTGTTAGATGATCAACCCTTCTGAGGCAGAGCTCTGATATCAACTGAAGTTGGCACAGGCAAACACAAGAAAGGGGGTTGAATTGTGTTTGTTAATAATTTTCGAAAACAACCTTTAAAATTATTTTTGCACACAAGAAGATTAAATCAGAAGCAAGCACGGAGAAATAGATCTTTTAAAAAGAAAGATTTAACAAAAACAATATCAAAACCCCTCAGTCAGTGAAAACAAATAAAGCAGTAAGAGTTTAGAGATAGAAGAATCACACAAGATGTTTTATCCTGGTTCACTCTCTTCCAACCAAGAGCTACGTCTAGTCCCTTCTACTTGAAGGTTTTTCTCCACTATTTTCCAAATAGATTACAATCAAGTATTCAACACCTCTCCAGGCTACAAGTATTTCTTTCTTACCAAGTGATAATCTGCTGGCTTATCATGTTTTAGCTAATATTTTAGAGTGAATTTCATCAATTAAATTTTGTTGAGTGCTTGATTTAACCCAAATTAGACTTTGTTTTTCTATTTTGGTAATTTTGGAGTCAATGTTTGTATTTAATTAATTTTAAATAGATTTTAGTTAATTTTCTTATATATTTTTATTTTTATTTTTAGGAAAGGACAAAGAAGAAGGATATCAATTAAATTGAAGATTGCCAAGTAAATTGTGGGGGCCCACATGATGGATTTGAAGTCCAAATCAAATTGTATTTGGATTATTATGATTAAAAGATAATTCAATTGGCATTGAAATAAAAGATTGGATCCAAATCAATTTGGATTTGGATAATAATTGCCTATCACAATAATAAAGGATATGATAAGATCTAGCAATTGAATTGCTCCAGGGAAGAGAATATCGTTACTATCAATTCAAAGTTAAGTGAGTTGAATGGAATATCTTTCCATTAAGAATTTACCTTGTCAAATGAAGCTTGGTCAATGTGAATCCAATGTGCTAAGGGCCCACATGATCGCTTTGTGATTACAACCATCAAATAATAAGCTCAAATTGGAAATTGGAAAATAAATTACTCCCTGGACTAGTGAAGCAGCGTGAAGAAAGGAAAGATTGATATGGGTCTTGAAAAGTCAATTGATAATTAAAGCAAGGGGCCTACATGCTCACTTTGAGATTACAAGGTCAATTAGAAAGTGCAGCAACGTGAATCAACAAATTGTCAAAGTTGCCATGGGCCCACGTACAAATCACAATTGAATGATGATTGAAACTTACAAATTGGAGGCTGCACTATATATATAGCGCAAGTCAGCAAGTGCCAAGAACGTAGCGGAAAGGAGTAGCACAGGGGCGCAAGAGAGAACCGAAGGAGGGTTGCGCAGCAACACACACAACGCCACATAGAGAAATTTTCAATTGTTATTTATTTTCTTCTTCTTGTTCTTTCTTTTATTGCTGAGTAGTTGTTTTGTTTCTAGGATTGGGCAATGCCCTTTGCATTATTATGATGAATATTTGATTTTTTTCCTTTTTGTTAATGTTTGATTCATTGATTTGGTTCTCATTGTGCTTCATCCATGTAAATTGATTGATCACCTTTTTGCATGTCTTAGATATTCTAGGGATGAACTTAGCAATGAACCTAGGTATCGGATCCATAGGAATTGAACTTAGGACTTAAATCATGAGAGTTAGAAGCGGTCCTTCGAGGATACCATTGAATTATCATAAATCGTAATGGGTTTAATTTAAATACAATTACCATGAGAGTAGGAGTTGGTTTAATTGAGCACGTTTCTTGTATCTCGAGAGGGAACATTAACTAAGTTAGGATGATTCACCTTCAATTGAGTTAAATATTAATAAAGGGGTAGTCAATTAGATTTCATAATTTGTCATTGTGGTAGCCTCAATCCTAGAAATCTCTTCTCATATTTAAAAGCAAAAAATATTTGATTTTGATTTCTTTTATTGTTTCTTTTATTTTCTTGAAATGTATCCACACTTATTTCTTAGTCTAAAATAGTTGTTTAATTTGTGAAGTTGTACTTGGTTTCTCAATCCCTGAGTTCGATACTCGGTAATTTACTTGTCGTTCTAATTATTACTTGCTTCGATCCGGTACACTTGCCGGAGCTATCAAGTTTTTGGCACCGTTGCCGGGGATTGGCAATACCAATATCATTAGTAACAAATGAGGCAAGTACTTTAGTCTTTTAATTTTTATTTGTATATATTTGACCTTTTCTTTTGAGTTTTGTTTGTGCAAGGTTGATAAAACACATGGACTGTCGTTACTATCCAACTTGGGAATATCAACTTGATTGGATCGTGTTTGATGGTATCACTGATAAACACGTGAAGATATACTCCAAAGAGGAATGGAAATCCTATTTGTCATCTTTGCAACCACCACCATACTTCGAGCTGGATACCGATTTGCTAGAGATTCTTTGGGATATAGATGCTTATCTTTTGAGCTTGAGCATAGAGCGTAGCAAGGAGGAAGTTAGTTCTATGATTCAGAGGGCTGAAATGAGAGCAAGGAAAAATGCTAGTAAGATAGCGGAATCGCTAAGTGACAACTTTCAGAAGTTAAAAGAACAAGCTAGTGAATTTTCTAAATTGCTAGCAGAAAAGCAACATGGAATTCAAATTGATGAGAATCTATTTACTATCGTGGACGTGAATGAAGATGAAGTAGTGGTGGAAGATGATTCAAGAGGAGAGGATCATGAAGAGGAGTGCAAGGAGGAAATATCTCCTATTGTTCCTTTGCAAGGGACAAGAGAGACCAATCATATGGAAAATACTTCTCTCACCATTCCTATCGAGGAGCCTAAAAATTCTGAGTTGGATAAGTATGTTGGTTTGCATGCATGTTTGGATATAACAAAGTTGGTACCTTCTATTTGTCTATAACATTACTTTGTGAAAATACCAACCTTGGAGTTCAAGTCATTGCCTGAGAATTGGGAGTTTTCATCAACAGTAGCAAAGGCTCTAAGGTCGCCTCAAAAAGTTATGGTTCTAGTGCTTCATGGAGAAATTAATTATATAAAGGCCATTCTTGGAGTAGGTGACTTACTATTTGACCCAGGAGGAAGTGAGCTCATCATAGCATTAAGAGAAGTCAATGGAATCTCCTCCCACTTGCTAATTCCATCTTCACTCCACAAGCCATGGGATCCAGGAAGAAGGACTTATATCTTGGGCATCTCTTGGCCGTTGTACCACAGGTTATGGGATCCGGGTAGAAGCGTCTTCATGAGTTTTTCTAAACCCTTCTCTCTTTTTTTTAATTAGCTTTCTTTACTTGCTTCATGTCATATGTGTGTTGAGTCTTGTGTTGGTAAGCTTGAATGAATTTAATTAAATTTAGCATAAATGGATTGCATGATATATATTGATTTTTGATGATTTCCCCTAATGATTTGAAAATTGGAAATTGATCCCCATGTGAAAAATTGAAAATTAAACTTTGAGAAATTTTATTATGAATGTATGATTTTTGACAAGTTTGGGGTAAAAGGGTGCACACAACTAGAGATTGTATCTCGGTCAAGCAATTTACGAAAAATGTCCAGGTGAGGAATTCGAGCCTCCAAATTGTTTTTAAATTGTGTGAATCACTTTTAAGTTGCACTTTCCCGGATTTGCTTGAATCTATTCATGGTTTGCATGTTTATATGTTTGCATCAAATGCATTAGGCAATTTTCTTCGAAATAACTACTTGGCATAAATTGAACCAACCTTGATGCATGATCCCTAGTTAGCCACATTGAGCCTTAAAGCCTATTGTTCTTAATAACCCTACAAAAAAAAGCCATAAATCCGAAAAAACCATGTTAACATAATCTTAGAATTTAGGAGAGCATGGAAACTTAGCAATGTAAGTGTTGTTTGGAAACTAAGTTTGGGGTGGCTACAAAGTTTATCATGTTACTTGGGTTGAGAAAAAGAAAAAAAAAATAAAAGGTTGAAGCCAATGATTAAAAACAATGTAAACATGCCCAAAAGGGGCAAAAATGAAGAAAGGGGTGTAAAAGGGAAAAAAGGTTGTAGCCACCCAAAGTAAGAAAAATAGAAAAATATAAAAAGAAATGAGAGTTAAGATCAAAGATTGTAATTTCCAAATTTCATGCTCTCATAAATCTTAGGGACTTAACCTTATACCTTTGAATATCCTACCCTTAGCCAGGCCCCATTACAAACTTTAAAAGACCTTTTGATGATGTATGCATGTTTTCGTGGGAACTATGTTTGAGATGAAAATCAAATTCATGGAAAGTGTGCTTAAAATGTGAAATTGAGTGAAAAGTTGATAACCTGGACACTTGAGTGAATGAGTGAAATACTAAATGCCCTTGTGAGGAAGACAATTGTTTGAAATTTGTGATCTCCCTTTTGTGTGTAACTTGGATCCTTTGCTCAGATTGATGATTGTACTTATGATGAAATTATCTTTGTTAGAAGTAAATGAATGTGGGGATTACAATGATGTAAAGGGGGAAACGTTGAAGAAAAATTGAATTGATAAAATTGCATGAAATTTGTACGAAATTATTTGAGTCCATTAAGTCTACCTAATTCTGAGTCTTTTTGAGTTTTAGTTTGCTTGAGGACAAGCAAAGTTTAAGTTTGGGGTATTTTGATAATCCGCTGGCTTATCATGTTTTAGCTAATATTTTAGAGTGGATTTCATCAATTAAATTTTGTTGAATGCTTGATTTAACCCAAATTAGACTTTGGTTTTCTATTTTGGTTATTTTAGAGTCAATGTGTGTATTTAATTAATTTTAACTAGATTTTAGTTAATTTTCTTATATATTTTTATTTTTATTTTTATTTTTAGGAAAGGACAAAGAAGAAGGATATCAATTAAATTGAAGATTGCCAAGTAAATTGCGGGGGCCCACATGATGGATTTGAAGTCCAAATCAAATTGGATTTAGATTATTATGATTAAAAGATAATTTAATTGGCATTGAGATAAAAGATTGGATCCAAATCAATTTGGATTTGGATAATAATTGCCTATCACAATAATAAAGAATGTGATAAGATCTAGCAATTGAATTGCTCCAGGGAAGAGAATATTGTTACTATCAATTCAAAGTTAAGTGAGTTGAATGGAATATCTTTCCATTAAGAATTTGCCTTGTCAATTGAAGCTTGGTCAATGTGAATCCAATGTGCTAAGGGCCCACATGATCACTTTGTGATTACAACCATCAAATAATAAGCTCAAATTGGAAATTGGAAAATAAATTACTCCCTGGACTAGTGAAGCAGCGTGAAGAAAGGAAAGATTGATATGGGTCTTGAAAAGTCAATTGATAATTAAAGCAAGGGGCCTACATGATCACTTTGAGATTACAAGTTCAATTAGAAAGTGCAGCAACGTGAATCAACAAATTGTCAAAGTTGCCATGGGCCCACGTACAAATCACAATTGAATGATGATTGAAACTTACAAATTGGAGGCTGCACTATATATATAGCGCAAGTCAGCAAGTGCCAAGAACATAGCGGAAGGGAGTAGCGCAGGGGCGCAAGAGAGAACCGAAGGAGGGTTGCGCACAGAACAAAGGCAGGCAGTAGCGCAACACACACAGCGCCACATAGAGAAATTTTCAATTGTTATTTATTTTCTTCTTGTTGTTGTTCTTTCTTTTATGGCTGAGTAGTTGTTTTGTTTCTAGGATTAGGCAATGCCCTTTGACATTATTTTGATGAATATTTGATTTTTTCCTTTTTATTAATGTTTGATTCATTGATTTGGTTCTGATTGTGCTTCATCCATGTAAATTGATTGATCACCTTTTTGAATGTCTTAGATATTCTAGGGATGAACTTAGTAGTGAACCTAGGTATCGGATCCATAGGAATTGAACTTAGGACTTAAATCACGAGAGTTAGAAGCGGTCCTTCGAGGGTACCATTGAATTATCATAAATCGTAATGGGTTCAATTTAAATACAATTACCACGAGAGTAGGAGTTGATTTAATTGAGCACGGTTCTTGTATCTCGAGAGGGAACATTAACTAAGTTAGGATGATTCACCTTCAATTGAGTTAAATATTAATAAAGGGGTAGTCAATTAGATTTCATAATTTGTCATTGTGGTAGCCTCAATCCTAGAAATCTCTTCTCATATTTAAAAACAAAAAATATTTGATTTTGATTTCTTTTATTGTTTCTTTTATTTTCTTGAAATCTATCCACACTTATTTCTTAGTCTAAAATAGTTGTTTAATTTGTGAAGTTGTACTTGGTTTCTCAATCCCTGAGTTCGATATTCAGTAATTTACTTGTCGTTCTAATTATTACTTGCTTCGATCCGGTACACTTGCCGGAGCTATCACCAAGCCTCTTCAAGCTCTAACTCTAACAAAGAGATTTAACGTTTAATCTTCTTAACTCACTATGTGTGAGGATATGAAAGTTTAAGATCAGATGAATATTTTCACAATATTCAAACTAAAGAATACAGACTCTTGCTCTTAAAGAAATATTAGTATGAGTGATTGTAGTTTGACAAAAGTTGAGCTAGCAAGGTTGTGCTGGCAAGAGTTGTTCTTCAGTATCTCAGGTCTTCTATTTATAGTGACCTTCTTCTTCACTTGTATTTCTTCAACGGTTATTTTGAATAATCCCGTTTAGAGATAGCATTTAATACATGATATCTGTTGTGACTGATAGCTTGATCGTGGCAGTGCTGAATAGTACTCTTGGTTATCGAGATAGCTTGAAATGGAGGCTCACTGCTCTGAGTATTGCAGCTTGAGAACTTGTTCTTCCTCCTTTGTGTATAATCTAGCTTTTTCCAGTCATAAAGTTGTCATCGTACAGATTGTTTTGCAGTATCTCATTGTACAATTCTGCTTTTCGCATTTCTTGATGGTACTATGTTTCTTTTACAACAAGGTAAAACATTAAAACAGATAAAACAAATGTGAAGAACAAAAACTCTATTGAAATAAATATCGATCATTTGAAATAAATTCAAGAGATTTGGATTGCATTTATTCATTCAAAGATGGAGCTCGTCTTCTTAAAAACTCCGCCTACTTAGTTATATGTAAGACCAAGTTTGTTTCAACAAATTATTTTACTCGTCCGATGACGCGGCATATCCTCTCGTCTATCAAGTCTTTGGACTTGCTATACCTCAATGAGTTATAAAGATCTCCGTCTAGTGACGTGGCAGATAGATCTCGTCTACTTGACTATTTTATTCTTCAGTTCATTCAGATCTACCAATTTTTTCGTCTGCTGACATGGCAGTTAGAGCTCGTCTACTATCAAGTCATTGGACTTGCTGAATCTAAGAGGCTATTTTGATTTCCGTCTAGTAAGCATTTAGAGCCTCGTCAACTTAAGAAAACTAGCCTACTCAAATAAATAAATAAGTTTTACCAAAACATTGAGCAGCCCCTCTATAAGGGTGGACGCGTATTTTTCAATGAAAACTTATCTCAAGTTTCTATTATGTATAATTAAATATTCCTGCATAACTGAAAGCACATGTTAGATCTCAACTAACACTTTGTCAAGCAAATTTAATCCTTTTGTTAACATCAAAACGTATAGATTATTTAGTCCAAAACCACTTTGGTTCCAACAAACCTAACTCTGCTCCATGGAGACTATTGTTGTCATATGTTCTGTCAAGATAGCATTAAGGTAATATTTGTAAACAACTCGGTGCACAAGCCCATGATAGGAGTACGCTAAAAGCCATCTCCTCGACACTTTCACACGAGAGTACTTAACATCTGAATAGTATTTAGTTCAGTTGAGTTTCAAGATAGCCCTGCTGTCCAGGTCTCCACCGGCACCAGTGCAACTGTACACTAGACCATTGGCCCGACTATCCCCAAGGTCTACGTGGCCCCTACATAGTCCCTAATATCCTATCAATAGGTGTCTATGCATCCAGAACAACAATGACTATGATTAGGTTGGAATGTTGTCCGAGGACAAACAAAGCAGGAACTAAAAGTTCCAAAGCGTCAATATCAATATAAAAAAACAGTTATTAATAAGAGTTTGGCTCGAATGGACCATTGGCCAAAATTATCCTTTTTAACTCAACTCCGTATAATAAAATATTTTCGATCCCAACACTTAACAAAACATAAATAAGGATAAACCTTAAGATTGAATTCTCAGATTCAATAAATAAGAATTGTTACCAACTAATAATAGCATTCCAACACCTCCCGAATCTAAGTTTGGAAAGAAATACAATTTACACAAGTCTCTAAGCGACTTAACAATTATACCGATAGGCTTACACTTAGAGCCTAATTATAACGAAATTGAATTGATGCTCAACGTCCGAAAATCAAGAGAAATGAAGGCTCTCGAATTCAAACATTATCCAAAAAATCGCAAGGGAACCCGCATCATAAAAATAAGATAATTACTTGCTAAAAATAATATAGCACATAGAGGTGTGAGCTCCATTTAAATATGCCATCGGCAAACAATTAATATAAAAATAAATTTTAACTCAACATCAAAGTCTAACTAGCACCAAAATATTTTCTTCCATCATCATCTATTTTAATTAAACTCTTGTGTATCCTTTATTTCCATGCATTATCCATGTACCATATTTCCTTTCTCGTTCATCCTATCTCATACTTTTAATATTCGGTCTCGTTGACAACTCTTATCCAATGCCCTAACCTTATACAATCATGTCATTCATATTCCTTTGAGCCTATTGCCATAATAAATCATCCTAATTCTACATATAATCCATTAAGAATCCTTCCTCTTACTTATGACACCTCAATGTACATATATCCAACCATGTATAATATCACCCTTCTAATTCACCAATTTCATAGATTACTAAAACTCATTCCAAAACGTCACAGACTCTCCATTATCCATATTGACCTCTACTACTAATTCCATCAACTTAATTTGTAAACTAATTTTCTTACCATGTATACTCATCCAAAACATAAAGTCCTTTTACACACTTCCTAGTTCTAGGATTCCACCTTAATATATCTTTAGACAACCTACCTAACTCCACCTGAATATCAAGATGCCATGCTATAACATCAAACTCTCAGGTACAATCATTTCCTATTTTACATTCACACTCAAGTGCATCCAAAACATATCAACTAATATACCCATATAGCGCATCATCCAGATGCAAAGATTGTGGCAAAAAATAATCCACATAAGGTCAAACACAAACCATATAATTCACACAAAAATCAATGAAATTATATTCAGTAAATTTATATAATAAACCCCATGCAATTTCCTAGGCATATATATACTAAAACTCGCATTATAACCCAAACTACACCTAATGTATTATCTTCCCCCACCTGACATGATGTTCCAGGTTCCTTTGGCGCTTCCCAGCACGCACAGGTAACTCCTGTCAGCTCCCAGAAATTCAAATCCTGCTTCCCCAAGTAAGCACAGTCACAATCAACATCCCAGAGAGGGAGCCCAAGCACTTGCAACAACCAAACATTTCCACCATCAATAACTCATCATCAAAACCCAACTCTTTGCAATTTAAACACCTAAGTTAAATAAAACAGAATTGGATTTTGATAGAAACTGAAATGGGAAATTTAGGTTTCATCACAAAAATTGGGGGGAAAATGATTCGATAAAGGGATAATAAAATTGACCTTGAAATTCATTGATTAACAGTCCCAATTGCTATAAAACATAATTAATTTTACATTTGGGGACTGAACTCATAAAGCTAGGGTTAGGGTTTCAAAATCAGTTTGGGGCTTTTACAACTAGAAGAGATTATGGGTAAAACATTCACACAAGGTGAAGAGGAGAGGAAGCGGTGGCCAAATGTTGGTACGGCGGCTCCGGCAATGTGGCGGCAGTGGTGGTGCACGGCGGAGGAGCGTTTCAACGACGGAGCAGCGACGGACATGGCGCCCACACAAAGGAGAGCACGAATCGGAGGGAGGAGAGCCAGGCGGAGCTCCAACAAGCACGATCGTGCCTCTCCCATCTCGTGCGGTGCCGGACGGCGTAATGAACGGCGGCGAACGAACCGGACCAAATAGTGGTGGTCGTCTTCTTCTTCCCTGGTCCGAGCGGCATCGATCGGTGATGTGGGGAGGAAGACCTTCGCCACGGTGCAGGAAGGGAGAAGAACAGGAGAGGAGAGAGTGAGTTGAATGAAGAAAAAGAAAGGAGGAGGTCATTTTCTTGAAGGGTCTGTTTGGATTGATGGAATGATATGGAATAAGGTTCCATTGTTTGGATATTTAAAAAATTAATGGAATGGAATGGAACATGATGGTATCTATTCCATCCCATTCCATCCTCTCCTTTTGTTTTTCTTCCCCTCCAATTTGGAGGGTATGCAATGGAATGCTTCATTCTAATTAATTAATTACTAATTTATCCTTATTCTATTTGACATACACAAGCTAAAAAAATATTGATCTCTTCCTCCTCTGTTGTCTCTGTCACTTCTTCCCTGTCCATAGTGCCGCTACCAGTTGACAGCGTCTTCTTCCCACTTTCTCTCTTTCAAAGGTTTCAACTTTCAATCCCCTTTTCTTGTTTCCTATTTCAACTTTCTCTCTTGTTTCTCTTCTCTCTCCCCTTTTAACCTTCCTCTCCCCCTCCCTCTTTCAGATACTGCCATGGGTAGCCACACCACCACTACAAAGCCTTTTCAACCAGAGCCATCATTCAAAATGATGTGTCAGACGACATTTAGGCTTGTGAAACTGCATAGGAAGCATGGGATGCATCTATAGTTAGGGGCTTTATGATGCCTTTGTCATAACTCATATTCCACTTCGGAAAAGCCGAAGCTACTGTAAATTGTTCCAAGCCAAGGTTTTGTTTCTTCTTCATTGAATGATATGCAATATTAATTAACCAAAAATTTGAAATGGAAAATTATGAGCAATTTCTGCTTATACATAATTCTTAAGCCAAGTCACCCAGAAAGTAAAGTTGAGAACCCACCATTTCTTTTTCCATAGCCACAGTGGTGCGGAGGACAAATTTCACCTACAGAGGATAGATTGCAACAGAACCACAACACCCACCAAAGACTCCAAGATCTGCGTTTGGGACCATTATCACACACCCCACGAAATTGACCACCGCCTCATAAACCACGTCACCATATGCCGCCATTAGAAACGTCTATGGATCGAACAATCTGACGTCGTTTCCACCATCACCGTCACCGCCGTTGCTTGGAGGCTGTTTTGGTGTTTGGGTGGTGGGTGAGCAAGTTTTCTAGAAATGGGTTCAATGTTTATTGATTGGTTTCAAACTTTCAACTGTTGAAGGTTTTGGAAATGGACGCAAAATAGTATTTTTAGCAGGTGATGACAATGGAGTTTGAATGTGAGAGAAGAATAAAGTGTTTTCCTTATCACTGATTGTAGTGTGCATCAGATTATTTCTGTTGCTTTAATATATATATTATATAATTTCAATCTATACATATATTTAAAAACATCAAAAATAAAAGTGTTAAATATAAAAATAAATGACTTATTTAGTGTTGATTATTATAAATATTTAATTGTTAATTTTTTTCTTTTATAAAATTATAGTCTTTCTTTTTAATTAAGGGTAAAAAAGGAATAATAAAATTATGAACCATTCCATTTCGTCCAATTTCCAAACAATGGAATGGGAACTTTGTTTCATTCCATCATAAAATATCCAAACGATGAAATAGTATTTTTATTTCACTCCATTCCATTACATTCCACTTCATTACATTCCATTAGTTTCTACCAATCCAAACATAACCGAAGTGAAGAAGAATAGGTTTCAGACCAAAGGAAGAAGAAGGAAATGACTTAAAAGAATAAAGAAAAATAAAAAGAAAAGAAGGGAAACGTGGACATCATCTGCACCAAGAGAAAATAAAGACTTTTGTTTTACTTTTATTGTTATAAAAGTTAAATTTGAGTGATTAAAATTGAGTCTAGAAAAATAATAGATTTTTGGTTCTTGGATTTAAAAATAAAGAGTGACAAATATATATTTTCAAAATTCAAATTAGAGTAAAGATTGATGGTTGAATTTATTAACCAAGGAAATCAATGATACAAAAATAATCTTCGATTATTTTTAAACTAACATACTTTCAAATCTAAAATTTAATAGAGTAAAATAAGAAAATAAATTTCTTTCGATCATACAATTTGAAATATTTTTCTGAACAAATAATAATAGTGATAATAACGTAACATTATTGTCTAACAAGTGTGCATACACTGCAATAACGCAGTGTTAACGCACCAAATAAAAATAGTTTAATAAGGAAATAAAATCAAATAAGCCAAAACGCATCAAAATAAATATTTAACCAATTAATAAAACTAGTTTTCAAATAAACAAATATACATAATTATCGGGATGTTACATTGGACCTCGAGGAAAGGCAGATGTTTGAACGTGGTGTCTAAGGTGGAAAATGAGGACTCGGTGTGGTGGTGCCTACTCCGACTAAGGCTACTCCCTCCGCCTAATTGGTTCTACCCTTTGCACATTCATCGTCGTCTCTGTTCAACTAGTTCAATTCCAAATTCCACCATTCAACTCCACCATCCAACTCATTCTTTTTGTTACTGCGGAAATTGTGACTGCATGACGGTGGCAGAGGCAAGTAGGGTTGTGGAAAATGAAGATTTGGGGGTGGCGCGGTCGGAGCCCCGCCAGAGTCTTTGGAAATTGTGACTGCATGACGACGAAAATGATAGGTGAGGTTATGGAAGATGAAGAGAAGGGTCTGGCGGTGGGGAATGGAATATCGCCGGATATGATGAACATGTTTGAGTCTCTGGCCATCAAATCCGAGGTGAGAACGAGGCACCTTTGGCGGCCATCCTTGTAGGGCTCAATTTGGAAGTGATTGTCGTCGTCGAAGACCTCGATGGAGAGCTTACGAAAGAGGTGGTGGTGGAGTGGCTCTGGCAACCCCGACGTTGTGAGTAACAGCATGTGAACTTTCGTATCTCTTGGCGTCGTCAATGGCTACCGTCTTTTCTATCTCTACAGTGCACCGAGTGCAATGCATTCGTACGGTGTGCACATGTTTTTTTTTACCATCTAAAATAATCTTGGAAGATTGGTCCTCCAACTAAAAGTTGGAGGATATTAGTCTTCGCCCTCAGGTCCATGTAAGAGCTTCATTCATGGCACATGCTTGGATTTGGAGTGATTGGACGGGTGAACTTGAATGAAAAATGGCGTGATTGTGGAAAATTTCAGGTAATGCACCTCCCATGTTCACATGTCCTCGATGCTTGTGCACACACGAATCTCGACTGGCACACCCAAATGGCAGATGTGTACAGGTTGACACGTGTGTTCAACATTTACCGGGAACAATTTGGTGTGGTCCCCAACGAGGGATACTAGCCACAATATCACGGATTAACGGTGTGTCACAACGATGAGATGCGGAGGTATCCTAAGGGCCGTCCACAATCCTCTCGAATTCGTACTGAAATGGACATGAGGGAATCAGGCCAGCCAAAAAGATGTGGACTCTGTCAGATGCCGGGTCATAATAAGAGCAATTGCCCTCATCATGCCGGAAGCTCTTCCCAACCGTAGAAATTTAATCTTCTGTTACCTTGCTTTACTTTTGATATAATTTTTATTTATTATAAATAATTATATTTTAATTAATGTTTTAAATTATTAAATTAACTTATCAATTCCCAAATTAACATCTAAGTTAACTACAATAACCTAATTAATTAACTAAATAAATCTAACTAATTTAAAAAATTAAAACTAAATTAATTTAATTAAGGATTATAATATATAAGTATGTTTTGAATTTACTGCTTTAAAATCTTAATTTCATTTTTTAATTGTATAATTAACTTCTTAATGTCCTAATTAACATACTAATTAACTAAACTAACATAATTAATTAAACTAAAAATTAAAACTAACCAAAATTAATTAAAAAATAAATAAACAAAAAAAAATTGAGAAGTCGGCAATGCTAAAGTCGACTTCTCACTTGTTTAAATAATAATAATAATAATAATAATAATAGAGGGAAGTCGGCTTTAGTATTGCTTACTTCCCAACTAGAGGAAAAAGTGGGATATTTTGATAAATAATTGGAAAAGGAGGTATTTTGGTGTTTAATTTTTAAAAAAGGGTTATTTGAAAAAAAAAATCCTTCTTTCCGGCATAGACAATAGTTGTTCCTTTCACGTGATGCAATAACCCCATCAATTTTGGGCCCAGCACTCCAGATTTTTACTTTATCGGATTCTTAAATGGGTTTCACATTGATGCATCACTCATTTTTTACTTTTTATAATTTAAGCACCTTCTCTCTCCAATCCAGTGTCAAAAAAGTTTCGAAATGGATCTCACCAATGATCCCGCATCCTTACATTTTGCTGGCTAGTCAATTTTTTTATTTAAAAAAATTCAACAATGACCCACACAACTAAATAAGAACCGATGCTTCTACGAGGATCCCTTCTACATAAGCACCCTTTCTAAGATCATCTCCAAAAGTGGGTGCTTTACAAGCACAGGTTCCTAACAAGCAAGCACCCCATTTTTTTCTTCCAATTGGAGATGGCACAAATTCATAATCAAATTACAGCTTGATCAGATGAAAACCATCTAACTATTTATGGTACAAACGAAATTCATCAGAGGAATATGACGTGGATTTTACTTTAGTTTGACCATTCCGAGATATGAAATCGACTCCACCTTGAATGTAGTAATTTTGGTAGTCATGAGTATCATAGGGTGTCTTGCACCCCAAGAAAAGCACATTTAAAGAAAAGCACATTTAGCTGCATGGACTCGAGCTTTTGCCACAGCTTGACTGATGCTATTTCCTCTATTATTAGAGGGTTGTACCGGCCGAGGAGTGAAATCGGGTCATCGAATTTGAATACGCAGTCCAATCCGGAAATTAAGGATGAGAAGTTAATATTACCTTTAATAATCCTGATATTATCTGAAATAACCTTATCCGGTTAAAAGAGATAATATCCCCTGAATTAAGGGATAAGATATTGATATTATCCTTAAATAATCCTGATATTATCTGAAATAACCTTATCCGGTTAAAAGAGATAATGTCCCTTAAATTAAGGGATAAGATATTGATATTATCCTTAAATAAATCCTGATATTATCTGAAATAACCTTATCCGGTTAAAAGAGATAATATCCCTTAAATTAAGGAAATCACATCTCAGAAGATTTAAGAGATAAAAAAAAAGATATTCAGATCTCTTAAAGGTATGAGGACCCTATTATAAAAGGAGGAGAACCCCAAGAAAGAGACTCACTTTTCACTAACCCTGGTGACTCTCCCTTAAGCGTATTGGAGAAACCAGCTCAAGGAAGAGATTATTGAAGAGTCCTTGCTCGCTGGTATTCTTGAGATACAAGATTAAGGGATCGAGATCACCGTATGGCCAAGGGTTGAGCCTAGAACTACGTCTGGCTTTGATTCCCATTGGGATACGTAGGACCGGAATATAGCATTCTGTCAAGCCATAACCTAAAACAACCCCCATTGTTCACTCTTAGTTAAACGTTCTACGGCGAGATTCCGGCAAATCGGATCTCGGCAGGAACATTTGGCGCCCACCGTGGGGTCAGGTAAAACTTTGCCCCGACCACCGTTCAATCACCGCCAGTCACCATACGGGTTGGACCATACCCTCTAATCTCTCCAAATAATTCGAAAAGAGAAGCCGAGTGAAACTGCTCGAACCCCGACGACCATCACGATGGTCCAGTCACCGGCAGTCGCGCTCCGTGCACCCGCTCGGACCATCGCGCATCACTTGCCTCCCACTCCTTGCTGTTGTTCGAGTCAACTCGACAAACGCCCTTTCATCTTTGCCCACAAATTCGCTGCGAGCCAAGCCCGCCGCCGCTGCTGCTTATGAGCCAAATCGCGAGCCAAATCTCAGCTTCGGGAAGACGGATCTACGATGATCTCGAGCTCGCAACATAGATTTGCAAATTTGAAAAGGTTCAATGGTCCATCCTCATTCGTTTGGATTTATATATCTTGGAGCACACCCAATGCTCAATGAAATGCCCATATATACAGTAGCTATGAGCATTGTGGTGCAGCGGGTGTTGGTGTCCCTCCAACCAACACAAAAGCTCTAACTGAGTCAGGATCAATTCAAGTTCTTAAGGTCACTTCCAAGCGCCTGACAAAATTCCTGGTTTGAATTCACGATGAAATCAATCCAAGTGGTGGAGAAGAAGGTATCTTAGAGAGCTCGGCCAGCACAGCTCGGTCTAGGAGAGCTGGACCATAATAGCTTGAGGGAATGCCTAAATCAAAGGCCGCGAAATGCTTAGGGGATATTGTTCTTTAAATCTAGTTTAAATCTAATATGATTTGATATGTTTTGCTCCACGCCTTTAATGTTGTGTTATGTAGCATCATATCATATTATTTATATATCTGAGCAAAGTGATGTTTGGATGATACCACTCCCGGAGTCACAAAATTTGCGACTACAAAGTGGTTGAGCTCCGACTCCCTACTCGGTTGAGCTCCGGCTCCCGACTACTAGGTTGAGCTCCTGCTCCCAACCACTGGTCGGAGCTCCGGCTCCGGCTCCCAACTACCCGGTTGAGCTCCGGCTCCCGACTACCCGGTTGAGCTCCCGACTACTCAGTTGAGCTCCTGCTCCCAACTACTGGTTGAAGCTCCGGCTCCCCACTCGGTTGAGCTCCGGCTCTCGACTACTCGGTTGAGATCCGGCTCCCGACTACTCGGTTGAGCTCCTGCTCCCAACTACTAGTTGGAGCTCCGGCTCCCCACTCGGTTGAGCTCCGGCTCCCGACTACTAGGTTGAGCTCCGGCTCTCGACTTATCGTTTGAGCTCCGGCTTCTCGCAGGGCTTGTGTAGGGGCCGAGATGTAGAGCTCGGTCGCCGGAGCTGCTCACCGAGTTGGAGGATATGTATATATACCGAAGTATGAAACTCGGTCAATTACTTCGCCAAGCCGAAAGTCCAAAGATGAAACAAGTTCCTAAGCTCGGCTAATGTCATGAAAGCTCCTACGCTTTACTAGCTCAAAGCTTGGGGGACTTGTGTACTGGTCGAGGAGTGAAACCGGGCCACCGAGCTTGAATACCCGGCCCAATTCGGAAATTAAAGATGAGAAGTTAATATTACCTTTAATAATCCTGATATTATCTGAAATAACCTTATCCGGTTAAAAGAGATAATATCCCCTGAATTAAGGGATAAGATATTGATATTATCCTTACATAATCTTGATATTATCTGAAATGACCTTATCCGGTTAAAAGAGATAATGTCCCTTGAATTAAGAGATAAGATATTGATATTATCCTTAAATAGTCCTGATATTATCTGAAATAACCTTATCCGGTTAAAAGAGATAATATCCCTTAAATTAAGGAAATCACATCTCAGAAGATTTAAGAGATAAAAGGAAAGATATCCAGATCTCTTAAAGGTATGGGGATCCTATTATAAAAGGAAGAGAACCCCAAGAGAGAGACTCACTTTTCACTAACCCTGGTGACTCTCCTTTAAGCGTGTTGGAGAAACCAGCTCGACGAAGAGACTATTGAAGAGTCCTTGCTCGCTGGTATTCATGATTAAGGGATCGAGATCACCGTATGGCCAAGGGTTGAGCCTAGAACTACATTTGGCTTTGATTCCCATTGGGATACGTAGGACCGGAATACAGCATTCTGTCCAGCCATAATCTAAAACAACCCCCATTGTTCACTCTTGGTTAAACGTTCTACGGCGAGATTCCGGCAAATCGGATCTCGGCAGGAACAAGGGTTGTTGTATGTATTCTTATAATGTATATATATGAAGTATAAAATTATTATATCCTTATTTACCATAAATAATAAATAATTATGATACAAATAATAATCCTATTACTTCCTTCATCCAGTTTTATTTGTCCAGGTTTGTTGTGCAAGAATTAAGAAAATTATTGAAATTTTTTTATTTATAAACATAGTTCTTATACATGTGTGGCCAGGTAAACGGAATGTATACATGAAGATTCAAGAGCAGGTTATCATTTGCTCCTGAAAAGACATGCAGAGGAACCTGCCACCTGGATTTGGTGCATAAAAAAAAGCCCCAGAAAACGTTCTTTTTTTCAAGAGGCAAATTTGCCAACCAATGAAGAGTTGAATGGTAGGTTCTGAAGCTTGTCAACGTTGCAATACTTTTAATGCATTAGGAGATTGTACAGCTGCTATAAGAGTGTGGGAAATAAGGTGATGAATGATTCAAGAATGCTTAAATTACATTATCAGAAATGCTTGAACCTGGTGAGCTAATCATAGCAGATTCGGCCCATTAAGAGTAAAAAAGACCACATTCCACTTCCACCTTTTTCCTTGTGTTTTCAATGAATAATATTCTCACACTAATTTTGTGAACACCATTTTTCGTATTTACTTTATAATCATTGATGAAAAGACCAAAACAAAAAACTTTTGATCATTTATTGGTGTCGGTAAAAGTAGTGTGAGATGAACATTATGACATGTTTTCGTAGTCATTTTCGTTCTAGTTTAGTTCCATCACACGCGTACACACCGAAGTTCTTCCACTATTTTTAGGCGGATGAGCAACTCACAAATAACTGGTGAATAGTTTATACTATATGGTGAATGAGACTAATAATCAATTACCATATATGGTAATATGTTGATATCCCAATTTACTACATAGTACACGTTGTTCACTAGTTATTCACTAGATATCTCATGTCTAAAGTCTTCATCACTCTCTTGACATGATGACCTGCATCATATTCCGAGTATGCACAACTCTACATGTGTTGGAGAAATTTTGACAATGTATCAAGGAATCTCAATTCCTCTTTTCTGCTCTCCTATGTAGCACATCCCTAGAATTTGCATGAATATTCTAAGCTGCATATTGATGGAACACACATACAGAGATCTTAACTACTTGTTGCACTGGTAATTTCTTTCGTATAGAATTCAATCTTCAGCTTTGTGTTAAAGATGCTCAGATATATTCTTACCACTATCAAACTTAAAAGTAAGATAAAGAGTTAGAAAGATTGTTGCTAAACATGAATGCTAGTACATTTTCACCCTTATGTCAAGCCCAAGAAAAACAAATGAGGGAAAAATGAAAAACAAAAAGTGACAGCAGTTCCCCCGGACCAAAAAACCATACTAGCCAAATATCAGCACTATTTTATACAATTACACTGGCCATTAATTTTTGAACACTCGCTACAAAGATAAAGGGAAAAAATTCACTCCTCTCTTTTGCTATCTACAAGGATATAAACAGGACATAAGGTCAAGAATATTGCTTGTGATTACTTGAACAAGTGCACTTTGCCTTGGTATCTGTGAGCATCTGCATGGTGAGGAAAAAAACTAGTCAAACATTACAGACTTCAGTGCAAACCAATATGTATATTTTTTCAGGATTTATGGGGAAGACATATATTTCTCTAGTACCTTAACTTGTTTCTGCAGGTCTTTAATGTACTCAACTGCCAAATCCAGCATATCTGCTGTGCTTGTTTGCTGCCAAGAGGGAGGCACCAAGTCATTAAAGATGTACATATGAAGTTTCAATCAACATGTGATGTGCTAGTGATAGAGTTAGATTTTACCTTGTCTGATTTTGGGAAAAGGCCTTCCAATTTCTTGATTCTGGTGCTAATTCGTGTTCTTCTTTCCTGAAAGTTGCAGATCATAGTAACATGAAACAGTTCACCACCACTACATACTTTATTAAATTTCAATGCAACTACATTTTTTATTTTCTTGGTTTTTTACCAAAGTATCTCTTTAGCTGCTGTCATGAGACTAACCCCTAGGACATTTTAATGACAAGGAGACTCTTCCAACAATTGCCTTATCCAGGGTTTGAATTGTAGTCCTCTTGCTATTAATGCTCACTTACCAATGCACCCATGTTAGGTGCAATGCAATGCAACTATGTGATTTGTATTATATAGTAACTGTAGAATACAAATGAGGCTTTTACCCTCTCTGCAATGCTTCTTGGGTGAGTGGCAAAGCCTCTTTTGGCTCGAATTTTACATGGAACAGATTCTTGAATTTGAAAAAGCTTCTCCATGCCAGCCATTTTAGTATAAGAACTAGGCAGACTCGAATGGCGGATCAAACCAAATTTTTGGTGTCCAAAATCTGCATCCTGATAAGTAACATATTTTCAGTGATAAACAACCAAAAAAAAAAAAGCCAAATGAAAAAATATATATATATGAAAATTCACAAATTTTCTTCTATACCTGACTCTCCAAAGTATTTGAAGTGGAAAACATGAGTTCACCATTGTTACTGGCTTTTTGGGGGGCATTGAAAGCAGAACCATCCCAAAAGTCACTTGTGAAGCTAGGCATATAGCATTTAGTGTTGCCATTATTATTATTTCCCAGGCTCCTACTATCAACACAATTTGCTTCAAGGCCTTCATTTCCATTTTCAGCAATCTGTGGCATCCTTCTGGATGGGACTGATGAGAAGTTCAAAGTACCATGCAACCCACTAGTAGATGTAGTAGCTTGTCTATTTGAGACATCACAAGTTCTAAAACCTCCTACCTCTGGCAATGCTGCAAGACCTGCAATTGATCAAAGTATTCAGAACACTAAAAAGAAAAATAAAATAAAATAAATATTTTCTCATTATGAGAAGTTGCTAACCAGAACAAATACATATAATCCTAGGATTCCCATTGTTACAGCAAACTTCTTCTCTCAGATTCTTTTCTGATATTCCATCTTTTTTTCCTCAGAATCTCCAAGATGATTAATTTTCTTTTGGTACATAGATATTTAATTTCTTTACAATAATTGTCAAAATAAAAGTCAACTCTCTGCAAGAAAAATGTGAAAAACCCGGTCTTATATTATATTCCGGACAAATAACTCCCATTTGCTTTACTATATTAACCAAAATGCGGAAAAGGGGGATCTGATTTGATCTGAAACTAAGAAATTACCAAGCTTTAGTCAATTCTGAACATTAATTTAACATTTCCATAAGTGTAAGAACAGATATGATACACTAACCTCTTCAATTCATGTACCTAAAGTAGTTTTTCAGAAATATGTTTCAAATTTAAGACTTGACAACCACAGAAAGAAAATGTCACGAATAATGCTTAAAGTCTTAAACACAACATTTGGGTGCACATCACCTCACATCAGGTATAGGTATCAGAATAAAAGTGGTGTAAGCATACAAAGAGGTTTCTGAATAAGTGAGATAAAAGGCATACCATTATGAACTGAATAATTGGAGAAGAATCCAGCAGGGGAGCTCTTTTGCCTAATGAGATTGGAGCAATTGCTGGAACCCATCTTAGTTTGTGTGGAACTCATTGAACTGAATGAGCCATCAAAGGCATTCACAGCACCTAACCCTTGAATTTGCTGAGGTTGGTAAATTAGCTGAGCCTGAGATCCATAAGAGTAACCGTTGTTATGTTCTTGCTTCACTCTCTTGCCTCCTCCAAACTCATGCAAAAGTTCCGAATTGCTCAACCCATTGTTGGATGCAACCAACTTGGCCAACATGGTTTCCATTTCTGAGCCTGGGGAGGGAGGATAACGCTGACCATCCTCACTTCTGAAAGCTTCACCATCCACACAGCCGTGAATGTTGTCCACAAGGCTTGTCAGCGATGAACTTGGAGCGGAACGATACCTCAATAGTCCAGAATTGTGCTGGTGACAATTTTGTTGTGGAAGACCAATACTTGAATCCATTTCTGGGTTTCTCCTTTGCTCCCCTTCAGAGTACTTGAGAGCATGACTATACACTACACTCATCTTATCTTCACAATAACCTGAAAATCACACAAAAGAGAATTGGTTAGCTTTGTACTTCTTTTATTTAATTAACTAGCTAATTTTATTTGCCAGTGTTTTATCTTGGTACCTATGATAACCTCAAAAAGTTATGCTCAAACTTGCAAAGGAAAATGCAAATTCAATCTTTAACCAAAAAAACTCAAAGCTCCAAAACCTGCCAAGAGTCAAAAGAGAAAGTATTAATGAAACATAATGAGAAACATTATTTCAGCTCAAAATCTTTCTTGAATTCTGTTCCTGCTAAAAGAAGAAAAGTTAGCAAATTGAAAGACAATAAAGTGCATACTTACAACTCAAAATTTGGCACATTCAAGTCCAAGGTTGTGGATCTTAGCTCAAAATTCAGACACAGAATTAAGAGGAAGACAAGAGTTGTGAGGAGGAAAGCTAGACTTATTTTTTTACCTTTTGAGATATATTTATGTAGTATGTTTTCAATGTTCAACCTTATATTTCCCCATTATAACAATAATACCTTGATGACATAAAGTGGTCCATGTTAATATTTTGTCTTCATTCTCTTCCCGTTGACCAAACCAACCCCAATTGAATGGCCAATCTCCAAAATCTGGTTTTCTGATCTAACTTCTGCTGACCATATTGAATAGAGAAAGTCCTTCAATTGTACTCCTGTTTTTCATTTAAGATATCCTACTTAAAGATAAGGTTTAGAATTCATAATTTAGAGTAAAAGAACAATTAACTAGAATTGAACAACTGATGCTTGGCATATGAGTCAAGGACCCTTTGCTATGCATAGGGGATTAAGGGGGTTACTACTTACTATAGGTGTGGAGAATATAAAGCATTAGTGTACCGGTGGTGCTCTTTGGTTGCAGGAAGGGACAAGCACCTTTTTTGCTTTATTATTAGGTTCTTCCATTATGGCCTAAATGGTTCTATTGTTTATTTTAATGACTATCGCTTTCGTCATAAATTAATTAATCAAGGGTTACCAAGTAAAAGGCACCTTTGGATAAGGTTTATCTTCCTTAGACTTCATAGTTATTTGTTTGCATGGGTTAGTTGAAAATATATGATTGTACAGATTTAGGAAGTAAGCCAATCGTGTTTTAAAACCACTCGGGTGGAAGAGAAGTAAGAAATGAATTTGGCTGATGGAAACGGATGAGGAATGAACAAGTAAGGCAGCAGAATAGCCCTATTTATAAGCAAGGAAAGAAGTAGTATTGTGTGATAAAGGGTTTGTTGGAAAAAACAGATCTCGAAACTAAGCAAAAGGCAGTAATTGCATGAACCCATTGCGGTTTCCAAAGCACTTAATGCGTGACCGCATACGTAAAGAGTAAAACATGTGTTTCACGTGTAACAACCACCGTCCATTTTTGATATGGACGGTAGAGCACCTCGGCCTTAGCCGAAGAGTTGGTTAACAAGCCAAACGCAACAACAGAAAGTCAGCGGAATGATAACAATTTTCATTCAGTAATATTTCATTCAGTAATATGAAGATTACAGGGGCACGAGCCCATTACAAAGGATGGACAAAAAACAAAAAACTACAACAAATTACTCCCCCTATGGCTTTCCTCGGCATCAATGTGGCCTTCGGGAGAGTCCCCCACCACGTCTACCTCTTCCTCCTCCTCGGGAATAATGGGAACAAGTTCCCCATTCACCACCTCTTTATTTACATCGACCCCCGAGAGATCAACACCAGGGGCTAGGACCTCAACTTGGGCAATGGCCTTGTCGAAACCTTTTCGGTGCTCGAGGATAATACAACTGGTGGCCTCATTCACATCCTCCTCGAGCGCCATCTTAGCTTTGGTCTCAGCCTCCAGGGCAGCCTTAAGTCGCTCAATTTCAGCTCGAGCCTCCTTGAGCTTGTCCTCGGCACGAGCCTTGTCCTCTTCAACCCGAGCTTTGCCTTCCTCGGTCGACTTTGCCCGGGAATCCAACTCGGAGTTCCGAGTATTAATCTCGGCAAGGGTGGCAGTCAGGCGTTCGTTCCCACGGGCCAGCTCCTCGCGTTCAGAAGAAATCCGGGAAAGATCCCCCTTCAACTTCTCAATAGCAGCAAATTCAGACTCCAACTGTTGGGACTTCCTCTCGGTCTCTGTCACCTCTCGGCTACAGAAACGAGCCAAAGCCAGAGCTCAAGGCGAGGACCGAGAGGGCCTCCATGCTAGATCGGGCCCCCTGCTACTTGATAAGCCGAAGATCGGCGGGCTTTAAGAAGCTTGAGTCGAAAGAGGGGAAGGGGTTGAAGTCTTCACCCCAGAGAGATGAAGTCCCTGCCTTCAGGGAAGTGTTGTACCATTTCGGCTCGATGGGGGCAGGAGGTGGTTGTTCTCGCCCCGCGGTTTCCGTCCCCTGAGTAGTCTGGCGAGGGGAGCTTGGGCCAGGAAGGGGAGAATCTTCGGCGACTACTTCAACCTCCCTCCTCCTTTTTTGAGGGGCGGATGACGAAGTCCCCCTTTGCAGAAGTCTTGGTGGAAGGAGGTCTTTTCTGCTTCTTCTCGGTCGAAGAGGGACCCTGACCCTCTTTAGCAGCACCAGCCTTTACAAGCTTTGAGAAGTCAAATTTCCCCATGATGACTGCCAAAAAGAAAAAGTGGTTAGTTCAGCAATACATACAGAAAAGATTCAAAAACTAAAAAGCCGAGCACTTACTTTTCAGGTCGGCTCTCGGGGTAGATGAGAAGGGGAGTTTCAGAAGGCGTCCACGGTGGAGGGGCCGAGGAAGTTTTTCTAGTATATCTATATCCCGCCTATCCTCGGCCGGCAGGGAGTGGTACTCGAAGCCAACGAATTTTGTGGGAGAGGATTGCCAGTATAAAGGAAACTTGGCATATTTATTCTCGTAAAAAAAGTGGGAGGAGTGAGAACCCGAAGGGCGAACTCGGAAGAAGCCAACCTTGAAGTCTTTATACGACGATGCGTATAAACTAAGCGGAACCTCTTGGTTCAACCCATTAAGGGATACCCATCCCGTTTTCTCGCTAAATCTGGTTTGATAAAAGTACAAAAATTTTGGAGTGGTGGGCTCCATCCCGATGTATTTACATAGAATCGAAAGGCTTTCATAAAAGCCCCGTTGTTAGGGTGGAGTGAGTAGGTGCGACGTTCATGGTTCTCGAACGTCGCACTCAAACTCGGTAAAAGGAAGAGACACATGCAGCTTCTCAAAATGTGTTTTGTACATATATGTAAAGGGGGGCTCGAAAGGACGAGCCCTGAGAAAGACACACTCAGTACCCGAGCACGGAGAACAAATGAACTCGGACTCGTCTCCAGAGACCGAGATATTAATATGGGACCGAAGTTGAACAATTGAATCGGGAGTTTGGTAGTCAGAGAAAAAGGTCCCAACCTCGCCTTTAACCCAGGTATACCCAGGAAGGGTAATATCGGGAATAGGGTCTTTTGGAACCCTAAGGCATTGTTTACGAGCGGCAGGTTTGGACACTCTGGGAGGGGGAGAACCAGACCTATGAGAACCAGATCTAGGAGAACCAGACCTAGGAGAATCAGACTCGGAAGAATCTGAATCAGTCGAAGACGACCCGGAGGAGGACGGTTCCGCCTCTCCGACGTTCAGTTCCTGTGAAGGAACAGAAGAAACAGAAAGAGATCCCCCAATTGGGGAAACTTCGCGCTCAACTAGAGGCGAGGTATTCGACTCAGAAGACACAGATGAACTCATATCTGGTAACCAGAAATTGAGCTTAGAAGCACGAAGGAAAGGAGGAAATGGAGCATACCTGGAGGATGACAAGCAGAGAGATGATGGCAGAAACTTGGAAGACGAAGGTGAATGGCAAAGGAGGGTAAGCAAAGTAGGAGGGAGTTGGCGCCAGAGGGGATATTTATAGCCTGCGATTGGCGGCCCATCTCCCATCGGGCCCAAAAGGGCGCGACTTTTGATTTTTCCCCCCCATTAAATGGGCGCGGAACTCTAGGGTTTCTTGGCCATAGCATGCCGTAGAAGTATTAGGGGAATAATTGCTTCCTCTGATAGAGAGAGAAGACTTGATTGAAACGACAGCAGGGAATGTGGATAACTGCATAACCGAATAATAAGCTCGGTTTCATACTTATCAGCTCTTTCGCTTATTTAAGCTCGGAGCTCGGGGGGCTTGTGTACCGGCCGAGAATAGAAGACCGAGAACTCGTCTATGCGACCGGACCAACCGAGCTTACCCCCACAAATGGGCCTTGGCCCAAACCTCAAGGAGCCGAGGACATGTCAGCACGCCTGACATCCGAGGATAACTACTCGGCCCTGATCCATATCAGGCCACTCGCGAAGATACCTCGGCCCCAAGCTATCCATCCGCAGCTAACTGGGCCGAATATCTCGCTAGCCATAATGTCGCTCCAGATAATCAGGCTCCGGATATTTCTCCCCGTGATCGCGATCTGGTCCAAATATTTCTCCGCTTATTTCGGAGCTTGATCCTGAGAGATCTCTATAAATAGGGGGCTTACCCCCTCATTCAGAACTACGTTTGCTTTGATTCCCAATTGGATACGTAGGAGCAGAATCCACATTCTGTCAAGCACAATCCAAAAACACCCCACTAATCCTCGTTCGACCGAGTATCTCACATCCGAGGTATTTGGACGGAACAAGATGAGTTTGAATTTTGAAAATTAAATTTATGTTTTTGGATCTTCAGTTATGTCTTAAGTTTTCTCAAATTAATCAAGTATTACATATCGTTTTAAAAGTCAGACTTTTTTATAATTAGTTATAAATAAATCTTATTGACTTTTTTATATTTATGTCATGATAATATTGATAGTATCATTATGTAAACTATTAGAATCACAATTATCGTTGAATGAAAATAAAAAACAACTGCTGGGATTGGATGAAAGTAAAAACTAACTTACACTAATGTAAACAAATCTTTCTTTTATTATAAAACATGTCTAATTTTAGTTTCGTACTTTTTTAATTTTATGCCTTAATTATGCATGATATTAAAATTTATATGCTGTATCCACGTATCGGATCAAAATTTAATGATGACTCGATAATTTTCCAATATGATTAGATAGAGTGAGTCAAAATAAAAAATTGTTATAAAATGGGGTCTGGTCTGCAATAAAGAAAAGAAAAACAAGTGACATGCGCATCCTCCAAGGCATGTAAGAACACTAGGCTTTAGGTTCGATTCGCCCCCACCAATCTCTCATCGTAGATTGGATGCAACAGGTGTAACTGGCGAATTCCCTTTATGATACAATGGAGAATCTTGGTTTGGTTTGCACACCCTAAACAAAGCGTATCGTCAATGGCATTTTACAGAATAATAGTTTCCTTAAATCTCTTTGCACATTAAGGGAATAAAGAAAGTGATTTGGCTTGAAGAAATTTAGTCAATTTTCATTCATCATTCTGCATGCAGAAGTGATTCTATTTATAGACCAACTTATGCCTCTTGGTGAATGAAATAACCTTTCATATGTTTGAAAGAATGATTGCAACCTATCATGAATGTACACTTGATGAATGAACACATTTAATCATGAAAAAACACACATATTAGGAAATATTTAAAAGCCATGAAGAGACACACCTATTGGTGTCCTTCAACCTCTTTCCAACTTGGTGTCTTGGACTTCCATTATTTTGGAAATCCCTCACAATCTCCACCATTATCAAAATAAACCCAAATCCCATTATTCCGGAAATCGCATGCTTTCAGACAAAGGTATCTTGGGGATTTGAACCTTTGCTTAGCAAGCCATGGGTGCACTCTCATCCCCAAATAAAGTGGTAGACAAGCTTTGAACCAAATATTTATTAGAACACGTGTCCATGACTTACACATGAAATCTCGGTACCATTGAACGACATGATAGTGTGACACATTTGGTAAAGCCTTGTGTCGTGTATCCTTTTCATGAGAGCTTATAGAGTCAAGCCCAACTCTAAGAAGCGGCCCAACTTCACTCTCATATAGATGGACTTTACCAAAAGCACCCCCATAAGTTGGGCACCTCAACACATATATGCTATAGGTCCATTGAGAGCAAAAGTTCACCATTTTCCTTTTGTCCTTATGATATCAAAGTACTTTTAAACCTTGGAATGTATCTATTCGTCAAGTACTTGCAATCACTCTCATAGTGTACTTTGGCCACATTGAACTCAAGACTTGATGCTACTCAAGTGTGAGTTGGGTTTCCACCATTGGTGATCATGTAGATATAGGCTTGATTCTCATTCCTAATGATGTTTTTCCACATCATATCACTTGTCAGTCCTTTCATCAAGGATGCAAGATTTCTTTCCGTCTTATAAAGACCCTGGATATTACTCCACTTGCAATTAGTTCCTTTACATAATTATGTCTACGCCCAATATTCCTAGACTTTCCATTATAAACCTGGCTATATGCCCTTGATAGTGTTGACTGACAATCCCATTGTATGGATACTGGCGCCATTAAAACTGGTATCTCATACAACAAATTTCTAAGTCAGAACTACCTCTTTGTTACCTGCTACCAGTGCTATAAATTTTTGCAGCCATGGTGGAACCGGCAATGCCGTCTTATTTCTTGAAACCCCAAGAAATAGCACCCCCACCAATTGTGAAGACTTAACTGCTTGTTGAAGCATGGTTTTCTGTATAATTCACCCAATTGACATCCATGTATCCTTCTAATTATGAAGAATAACCATTATAGTTTAAACTATAGTTCATTGCCCCTAACAAGTATTTCAATACTCTTGGACAACATGCCAATGGTCTTTTCTAGGATTACTTGTATACCTACTTAGTCTCCTATAACATATGCAATGTTTGACTGGGTACATGTCATGGCATATATTAAATATCCAATTACTTTTGAGTATTCAAGTTGTGCTACTAGAATACCTTTGTTTGGTACTAAAGTAATGCTATGATCATAGGGAGTAGTGATAGGTTGACAATCAAAGTGATTAAATTTCTTTAATACCTTTTCTACATAGTGAGATTATGGTAAACCTACATTCTCACCATCTCTTATTATTCTAATTCCTAGAATCACATCAGCTACCCCTAAGTCTTTCATGTCAAAATTTCTAGATAAGAACCTCTCAGTTTCTTCAGCCTAATCTAGATCAGTACCAAATATTAATATATCATCAACATATAAACAAATCATGACCCCTTTTCCTCCATGGAATTTACTATAAATACCCTTGTCAGATTTATTTATTTTATATTTAGCTAGCACAACTTGATCAAACTCTTGATCCCATCCCTTAGGATCTTATTCTAGTCCATACAACGACTTATTCAATTTGCATGCTTTCTTTTCCTGACCATTAACCACAAACCCTTCAGGTTGTCTCATATACATCTCTTCATCTATTTACTCGTTTAGGAATAACACATCCATTTGATGGATGACAAACTTATAGATGGATCCAAGTGCCAATAGCACTCTAATTGAGGCAATTCTTGCCACCGGTGCATGTGTATTTGGTCAATGCCCTCTTTTGTGTAAATCCCTTAGCAACTAATCTTGCCTTAAACGTATCAATAGTTCCACCTACCTTCATTTTCCTTTTGAAAATTCATTTACAACCTATGGGTTTGGAACCGGGTGGGAGGTCTACTAGTTTCCATCTTTTATTCTCCATTATTGAGTCTATTTCCTCTCGTATAATTTTCATCCAGGAAGCGGGATCTTGAGACTTATTGCCTCTTTAAATGTGCCTGGATCATTTTCTGTATTCTAACATATTGGCCTATAACTGTCTATGGACTCTCTTATTCCTTCAACAAGGAACATGAAAAACCTTGGTCTATAAGTTTTCTCTTTTCTAGCTCTTTGACTTCTCTTAAGTTCTAAACCCACCAAAGTATCTTTATTAGATACATTACTTTTCGGATCATGTGCATTACTATGAACATTATCCTTGTGACTTGGAATTAAGTTAAACTTATCTTCTTGAAAGATTCTTCCCTAAACTCAATTACTATATTAACAGGATGAGTCACTAGATTCCATAACCATGAATCTTTATGCTTTGCTAATTTTAGCATAGTCCGGGAACACACATTCAATTCCCCATTTACAAAATTTATTTCTTCTGGTTCAAGAACTTTTACTATTGCCCTACAACCTCAAACTTTGAAAAAATTTGAGAATGGGTTTTCTATTTTCCAGAGCTTATGTGGGGTTATCTTGTTCCTTCCTTTGGAACCCTATTTACTATATAAAAAGACTTCAACATGACTTCTCCCCAATATCATTTTGTTAGACCAACATAGGATACCATGGCTTCTACCATTTCTTCTTATATCCTAATTTTCTTTTCAATTATACTAATTTGTTATGGGGAATAAGGTGCAGTTGTTTGATCAACTATTCTAGTAGACTCAAAGTAAGTTGGGTTATAGAATTATCCTACTCTTCTTATAACTCCTAAAACATTCAATAAATGTTTTATAACAAACAACCTCAATTTACCGACATTATATAATAACATATATAATAATCAAAATTAATGGGTAACTGAGAGTTCTTTTACAGTCTAAAATACATTTCCTTAACTATTACTAACAAGCATTTATAATAATTTTAAATCTTGTATGCCAGAGACAAACATGAAATATTAACCAAGTATTCCATATACATATATATTGTTAACAAACCATTAGCATAGAAATTTGACCCTGGCCTGGTGGTAAAGTTGTCGAATCCCCTGTCATGCGTCGCGGGTTCAAATCCTTAACAGAAATGTCAGAAAAACATTTGGTAGGATTCGAACTCGTGTCCTGGAGGAAAACCCAAACATCGCTTCACCACCAGACCGTCGCACCAAATTGTCTTATTGTGGAACCGTTTTATATTTAAATTTTAACAAAAAACGCAGAACATCCAATAAGATGCGTCTTTTGGTTGTCGTTTCCTACTTCCAACCGGGTCATCAAAACCCGTTTCGAAGGAAACCGGATTCACAAAACCCTCTGCCATTTTTGGACATTCAATTTAACAATTTAAACCATTCTGTTTAAAAACAAAAATGTCAGAAAAACATCTGGTAGGATTCGAACTCGTGTCTTGGAGGAAAACCCAAACATCGCTTCACCACCAGACCGTCACACCAAATTGTCTTATTGTGGAACCGTTTTATATTTAAATTTTAACTAAAAACGCAGAACATCCAATAAGATGCGTCTTTTGGTTGTCCCTTCATACTTCCAACCGGGTCATCAAAACCCGTTTCGAAGGAAACCGGATTCACAAAACCCTCTGCCATTTTTGGACATTCAATTTCAATCCAAATCTAAATATATTTTATTGTGTCTTTATGTCTTGGATTTACATCTAAACATGTTTAAGGATAAATTATTTACATCATAGGAAACAAACAAAATAATGATCCTATCATTTTTGGTTTTCTATACCATTTCTCCATAAACATCCATGTTCATTTTGTTTACTTAGAACAATCCAAAAAACACATCCTAAATATTTTTCATTTCTACAAAATCAAGAAACAATTCACATCTTATATTCACAAAAACATACACTCATGATATAAGATTGTCTACTCTAAAAATAATTAGTTCTTACATGGAACAACTCCATTAATGCATGGACATAGTATTCTTTCATATATTAGACCATTCTATCAAAATAGAACAACATGCTTGCATGCATAATAAACCAAACATATTCATGTTCATCAAAATTCACATACTTGATTTTATTCTAAATCATGCATCTAAGGCTCTAACACCATATGTTAATTTTAACATAAACAAAGAATGCATTTAGGATTGTACACATATGTATTTAGAATACCAAGTATAACATAGCCATTAAAAGTAATTGTGTACCTTTCACCATTGTCACAAATAAAATATTTTGATGAAGTCTAGGAGTGCTCATCTCTTCTTGTTCTAAAAAGGTCATGCGTTACTTTCTTCCAACGAACAAAGTTTTCACCCTCGAACCTCTCCACTTTGACAATGTCAAATGTAATCTCCCTTAATGTTGCAACCATTATTATAAATCGAAAATCGAACCTAAAGATTGTTAGAAAATGGGGTCTAGTCTGCAACAAAGAAAAGAAGAACAAGTGCATGCGCACCCTCCAAGGCGTGTAAGAACACTAGGCTTTAGGTTCGATTCGTCCCCACCAATCTCTCATCGTAGATTGGATGCAACAGGTGTAACTGGCGAATACCCTTTAGGATACAATGGAGAACCTTGGTTTGGTTTGCACACCCTAAACCAAGCGTATCGTCAATAGCATTTTACAGAATAATAGTTTCCTTAAATCTCTTTGCGCATTAAGGGAAGAAAAGAAGTGATTTGGCTTGCAGAAGTTTAGCCAATTTTCAGATATCATTCTGCATGCACAAGTGGTTCTATTTATAGACCAACTTATGCCTCTTGGTGAATGAAATAACCTTTCATGTGTTTGAAAGAATGATTGCAACCTTTCATGAATGTACACTTGATGAATGAACACATTTAATCATGAAAAAACATACCTATTAGGAAATATTTAAAAGCCATGAAGAGACACACCTATTGGTGTCCTTCAACCTCTTTCCAACTTGGTGTCTTGGTCTTGGACTTCCATTATTTTGAAAATCCCTCACAAAAAATGATTAGATAGAGTTTAAACAAAAAATAGAAGAAGATTTATTAAAATATCAAACTGAGTTCTGATCAAATTAAACACGTCTTAATTCATCAGATAAACACCTCTCTACGACTCTACTATCATCACATGAAAACTTTGAAGTTTTCTTTGTTATCTTTTTTTATTCTTTTGCGGGTTAGTTGAAAATGACCAAGTTTTCATACATTTTTCGGTTCAACAATGCTAGCATCATATCTTCAACCTACTCCTCTTAACACAACTATTATTGTTTGGTGGATTTCATATGGGACCATATATTTTGGTGGGTCTCACATAAAATTCTCCCAATCATAGAGAGTATGTTAAGGACGAGTATGATAAAAAATGTGATGGTAACATTTTTCTTTTCAGTTTTCGAAACACAATGATATACTGATATGAACAGAATACCTGTATAATGGACGGAAACTAGCCAGAAGTGGCAGTTTTTATTATACATCTATAGCTAGCCATCTTAAAGAAGAAAATGTGAGCCTATAAATATTATTAATTACCTGTAGTCATGTACTTTAAATGCATATCATATTAGAGAGTATCTCATATATTAAACGATTTTTAAAAATCAATGAGGTGTTGATCAAGTGGAATCAACTTGTCCTAGTAAGAGGAGAACCCTAGAAACCCGGGTTCGAATCCTTATAGAGTTACCCTCATTGCGAGGCTGAGAACAAGGGAAAAACCCTACTCAATTAGTCAAACCAGAGATTTGTCTCATAGCGAGTCAGAAGAGCCTAAGCCATAGGATACTACAATGGACCCACTCAACCCAAATGGCTAATTAGAATGAAGTGGCAGATCTTGACAAAAAAAATTTGGAGGAGCCACTAGCTACTAACTAAAATAATATAATTAAAATTCATATGAATCATATAATTTTATCAAATGTTGTTCATCATATTGAACTATTTGATCATTAGAAGGATGCTTTAAAAAGTTTCCTCAAAAATAAAAAGATTCTTTAAAAAGTGAAGTTGTTAAAACTATACAATTTTTATCTTGCTTCACACTTTTCCTTTTGAAAAATGATTTAATTGATATGCACTGTCAGTGTAAAGATTTTTTTACACTGACGATGAATCAGAATTTGACACATCATAAAAAAATGTTTGACTCTTATCTTTTAAAAAAAAAAATGTATTTGACTCTTATCTTAACTACCTTAAAAGTCACTCATGTCATGATATATAATTGATTTGATAGTGTAAAAAACTTTACACTATCAATACATAACAATTGAACTCTTTTAAAAATACATCAATTTTTTTATGTTCAGCATTGTTTTCTTTTAAAAAAAAAATTCATCAATATATCCTAAAACTCTGAGAATTAATTACATAACAATTTTTATTAAAAGTTCATAAATTAACAACCCAATCTATTAAAAAAATGTGTAGGCAAAATAATCAAACCCAAAAATAGGGAACTTCTGAAATAGAAAAAGTGAAGAATATTGCAAAAGAAAGATAGAGATTGCATCTTAGATTGCAATGCAAAAGAAACCTAGGATTCTAGTAAAGTCCATAGAGTTTTTGTTGGAGAGTATCTTAAATTGCATCAATGAAACTACACCAACACTTGCCTTTGTTAATAGGATAAGGGTGCCATTAATTTTTCCCTTTAAAATGGGGGGGAGCATGTTAGAATTTTTTCTAATAATTCTTGTGGGCTAGAATTAATTGTGATTTTTTGGTTTGCGAAAAGCGAGCTAATGTTATGATCCATTTGATGATGCTTAAGCCCGCTAATATGGTGATCCATTCGTAATGGGCTATTGGCACCTAATACTGATCTGTGTGAGTGATAGTGTAGGCCTTAACCTATAGACCCGTAATGGGAGGTGCCTAGGGTTATTGTTATTATTATATATAACGGCTAGGTCCCCTCTGCCGTTATGGATATCACAATCAGTTACTCCACGGCTTGCCCAATTGACGACTGTGACTTGGGAGTGCGTGAACAGCCTTGGGAAGACTTAGTCTTTCAATTTCAGGAACTTAGAGTTGATGAGGATAAAGCTATCATTATGAAGTAATTCTTATCGGTTAGTGATCATGTCTTCAATAAGGTAAATATTAAATCGATGTTCTAATTTCATATAATGTCACCATGAGGTTTTCAATTTTATAGTACATTTGGTATCAGAGCCTTCATTATATGATTTAGGACCTGATTATTAAACATGATCATCACTGATTAATCTACTGTCAAATTTTTGGTTCCGTTATTTTTTATTTTTTATTCATGATTTTCAGATTTTTTTTTAATGTTTTTTTCAGAATTTGATTTTCGAAAAATTAGAACCAAATATCATACGGCTTTTGTAGAGAATAATTTTATGAATCCATTGAAACAAGAATCACGAATTTTCGTTCACTATAGAGAGATAATTTCAAAAAACAATTTGCGCCTGGGGTTCTTACACCATGCGCGACTTTGATCCTTGATTTTGTGTGAAATTTGTTGTTAACATTTGGAGCTTTTGCTTTATAATGATTAGAAACGTGATTCTGAACAAAACTCATCAATAATCGCATGAAAAGAACTAGAAAACGATGTTGGTTTTCGTCGACCCGAATCGACCCGCACACGACCCTTTTCTGGTCGCGGGTCGACCCATCTGGAGGTTGAAGATGACCTCCTCATGCATGTGCACGCCCACTCGCGGTCCAGGGAGAGTGTGGGCCCTACATGTAAGGAATGCTATTAATATTGATATGTGGCCGGTATGGTGCAATTTTGATAAAAATATCTTACTTGAGGTTTTGACCTTGGTTGTGAACTTGGTTTGTGCATTCTGCCCAAAGGGGAATGTACTAACTATTATATCAGTCTCGTTGTCATAGCATCTTTTATTTGGGCTATATCTTGTCATAATTTTTGTTCAAAGCATTCATGTTTTGTCTTAATAGTGACTTGTTCCATGAACAATTGTTCGCTTTAATTCAATTGAAAATTTTGACTAGCTCAAAATATAATGAGTGGAAGAAAGACTTTGTTTTCTCTTCAGGAATTGTTGATATAGATTTTATATGAGTTTTGTTATTGTCATCTAATGTTTGATTTTATGAGCCATTTGAAAAGTTATATAAAGTTGATGATACCATTAAATTGGCATTCGCTTTTGTTAGCACTGCAACAAGACTGAGCGACACGGTCTTAGAGGTTAGTTATAAAATATTTTTCTCTTGCCATTGATGTATTGTATATGTTTTTAAATACAAGAGTGTAACATTCTTTTAGAATGTTGTGACATGAAAATTATTGGGCCACTTTATTGGCATAATTTTGGAAAATATCTCTACAACACAATCATATTATTTTTCATTGATAATGATTATTGTTACTCAATTGTTATAAGGATTTGGAAAGATTATATTCCATATATGTTGATTTGTGCTCTTTTTGAGTGGTACAAATTATATAAATTTGGGATTTTTTTTTTCATTCGATTAGTTTGGCAATTGGGTTTATGCAATAATATCTCGAGTGGGATAATATCTTTTTATGGAAAGCATCATATTATTATGGTTTGAATATTTATTGAATGGTTAAATTAGTGTTGTACATATATGGTTTACTTTTGAAGAATTTAATCATTAGTATTATTTTATAATCTTTCATGGTTATTATTATGATTAAATTGGAGATTGTGGGATGCTTGTGGGGCCATAAACAATAATTATTTCAAGTGCTTCCCCTTGAATTGTGACCCATTGTTCAAATGTGATTTTGGTATATTGTTTAGTTTTTTTCCCGCTGCGTGAATATCTCTATTGAAAAAGGGATCTGGTTTATTTATTCTTCCAGCTGATATTTATATATATATATATATTGGAAAGATGATATACCATAATCTATATATATGTGCATGATATGTATGTGTGTGGCCGATGCTATGAAATTTAATACTTTTAGCCTATATCATATGTTTTAAAGTGCCAATTTACTTAATTGTGAGCTCCTATTTGGATTGTTGTACGTGCAAAACTTGTGGAATGCTAATAGATTTAAATTCATGATCAATAGAGATGTTTATTATCGATGCATCTTCTTATGGATTGTATCATGGTTGAGGGCAAGAGAAATTGATTCCTGGGTGAAAGTATTTCATTGATTATAATAGGTAATTACCTCCAAAGTGAGATTACTCAATATTAATCGGTGGGTTTCTTTTTATCATTAGAGGAATGCTTCTGGTTGTTATGTGCAATTACTTTCCCAAAGGGGGTTATTGTATGTTATGATTAGAAACTAATTTGTGATAAAGTTTTTGGAGGTGCATTGGTTCAGGAGATTTGTCTGCCCAAAGAGGATAGATTTCTAAACCCAATGTATGCTCGTTGAGTAACTCTTTATCGATGATTGTGGATAAAGTTATTGGAGGTGCACTAGTCTAGGAGGTTTGTCTGCCCGAAGGGGATAAATTTCCAAACCCGGTGTTTTCTCATTGAGTAACTCATTATCAAAGATTGTGGATGAAGTTAATGGAGGTGCATTGGTCTAGGGGATTTGCCAGCCCAAAGGAGACAATTTTACGAACCTAGCGTATGCTCATTGATTAACTCATCCGAGGTTCTGACTGTGGTTGCAACCTTGGTTGCACATTCTGCCCAAAGGGGAATGTATTGTTATGTTGGCCTCAAAATAGCTTGACTTAAGCTGAAATTATGTCTTGCCTTGTTGCTTAGCTTAACGCATTTCAAGTTTTGCTTGACAATCATTTTTCAGTAACAACTGTGTTGCTTAGTTTGTTATGGAGCAAGAACATTTCTATTTTTTGAAAGATATGTGTCTGAGAAAAATGTGTTTTTTGCTATAATAAATTTCAAAAGAAAGAAATGACGGTTTCAAGTGTTCAGTGTTTTTGGCCAAGAAAGAGACTTGTGTTTTTTTTTAAACCTTACTCTTTTGGTTAGGTTATTACCTAATGGAATTGATTGAATTATGATGCACATCATAATGTATCAAGCTTGCTGTCACTATGTATCTATGATAATTTTGATAAAGGATATCTGAATGATACATGTGATTGTGTTTTAATTATTAAGACACATATTGTGAAGCGGTATTATTTTTTATTGATTAGTGACATATGTTTGCTATCAATATGTTGGGCTCTTTATGTTTTGGGCATGATATATCTTGGTATGAATTAGTTTTGGAAGTCCATATGAATGTTTGGTCACGAAAGTGAGTTGTTTACATAGTTTTGAAGGAAATTTAGTCATTATTTCACAAGATTTTTTTTCCTGAATTATTACATATGATTGCCTACCCAAGGGGGGCCACCATATGTTATAATTATGGTGAATTTCATGAAGTACGCTTGCAAAGACACAAAGATCTTAGACTTATTGTGTTATATTGTGTTAGTCACAACAACTTGGATATATGTTTGCCTAAAGGAGACATTATTTGAGTTGGGTTGTAGTCTAATACGTTAGCTTCATGGTTAAGAGACATTTTGATAATTGTTTGTCTTGCCCAAATGAGAGTGTCTAGTGGATCATAATATCCTCAAATGGCTTGTGTTGTTAATGAATGGATTTTATGTTACCTTTGAGGATCTATCAATTGACATTTTTGTTTGAAGATATATGAATTGGAGGATTTGATTATATATCTTATGTCGATTGATTTCCTACTTGAAATCATGATTTTACTATCAAATTTATTTATTGAAGATTTATGATAAATGTTTAGATACTCATGTTAATTTCCTATATGTTTTGTAAATTTAACATGGTTAGATCTTAACATCAGTGGGAGGATTTTGATTTTAGTCATTATTTGATGTCAAGAATGATAGTAAAAATACTTTACTGAAATATATGATTTGGGGATATTTTGATATTTTGGATATATAAATACCTTTGAATATCATAGATCTCTTATGATGACTGTTGATCTAGGAATTATATGATATCATAATCATAATATGAAATATATTCATAATATTTGATGCTTTGACAAAATAGCTTCAAGTTTCTTTAACCAAAATAATTTTGTGCATTTTGTTGCATGCTATGTTGTTACATACCACATAAAGTGTTTGGTTGAGAAACTTGTGACATGGCTTCACATTGAAAATTATTAAGATGATAATGATACCTTAAAATGGCGTTAAGTATTTTGGAAGGAAAGCAATTGATGTCAAATATGTTTTGAAAATATGATGGTTAAACATGTATGTGTTGATTTTGAGTTAGTTGTTCCATCAGCCAAGGGACTCAGGTCTTAGAGTTCAAAAATCATGTTGAGAACATGGGCATTGTGAGTTCGTGTAATGGGTTTGGTTAGTGGGAGCTTGAGTTTTATGTGACTCTTCTCCATGATGTCATGTTTTTATTTTGAACACTTTTGTGTTTCTTGTGATATTTTCGATTTCATTTGAGAAATTAATGATAAGTTGAATATTGTTTTATATACTTTTGTATATGTATATCAAATGTGAAAATTTAAAGCTCAATGTCATTAGGACCACTATGCCCGTGGTTGACACCATGTTGGAGCTGAGGAATTATTATTCTAAAAGCTCGGCGTCATTGGGACCACTATGCTCGTGGTCGATGCCATGTTGGAGCTGGGGTATTATAAAAATTTAAAGCTCGATGTCATTAGGACCACTATGCCCGTGGTTGACACCATGTTGGAGCTGAGGCATTCTTATTTTGAAAGCTCGACGTCTTTGGGACCACTATGCCCGTGGTCGATGCCATGTTGGAGCTGAGGCATCTCGGTGTCTTTGAGACCACTATGCTCGTGGTCGATGCCATATTGGAGCTGTGGCATTATGAATTTTTTAAGTTCGGTGTCATTGGGACCACTGTGCCCGTGGTCGATGCCATGTTTGAGCTGAGGCAATATGTATTTTAAAGGCTCGGTGTCGTTTGGACCATTATGCTCGTGGTCGATGCCATGTTTGAGCTGAGACATTATGTATTTTGAAGCTTGATGTTGTTGGGACTATTGTGCACGTGGTCGACACCTTGTTGGAGTCAAGGAATGATCGTTATTTTTTATTAACCATGTAGTTTTTTTTTGACGTTCTGGCATTTGAGAGAAACCGATGACTGGCAAAGAAAATGACAGCATGGTTGTTGGATCGCATTGGCATGTCATTTTCTTGTTACACTCCACACCATGACTAGTCGAAGGAGTCGGTAATATTTGTAACCATGGAAGGTCCCGTATCAATAAAGGGTATGACTATTGCCATGATTCGATATTACTTGGCTTTTGTTGGATGGAGTGTTAATTAGGTGTTGCATTATGACATCATTTGTTTTGTGGCCACATCAAGTATATGTTATTAGCCCGAGAGTCGTTTTCGAATTTTTTTCTACAAATTAAAATTACACAATTGATTTTACTCAAGTAGGAGAATGTTAGAATTTTTTCTAATAATTCTTATGGGCTACAATCAATTGTGATTTCTTGGTTTGTGAAAAATGGGTTAATGTTATTATCCATTTGATGATGCTTAAGCCTGCTAATATGGTGATCCATTCGTAATGGGCTAATGGCACCTAATACTGATCTGTGTGAGTGATGGTGTAGACCTTAACCTATAGGCCCGTAATGAGAGGTGGCTATGGTTATTGTTATTATTATATATAACGGCTAGGTCCCCTCCACCGTCATGGATATCATAATTAGTTACTCCACGGTTTGTCCCATTGACGGCTGTGGCTTGAGAGTGCGTGAACTGGCAGGAGAAAACTTAGTCTTTCAATTTCGGGAACTTAGAGTTGACGAGGATCAACCTATCATTATGAAGTAATTGTTATCGGTCAGTGATTATGTCTTCGACAAGGTAAATATTAAATCGGTGTTCTAATTTCATATGATTTTACCATGAGGCTTTCAATTTTATCTTACAGAGCAACCCATTAATTTTTTATTTGAAAAAATTGTGATTTTTTTAGGGGGAGCAATACTAAGATCCGCCTCAGTTAGGGTGGTTTCCGAAGAATAAGAAAAAAACAAATTTTTATAAAAATTACGAGGAAATCTACAAATAAATAAATTAAAAACTAATTAAAATGATGAAAAAGACATACATAGTAAATAATTTAATAGAAGATAAGTTAAAAATAATATGTGTCATTTTTAAGAAAAATAGAATTAAAAAAATATGTCATTCTCAAAAAATGTATTCAAATTCAATAAATAGCGGTGGAATATTCAACTTCATACAAATTTGAACAAAGAAAATAAGACCTGTTCATTCTATCCTAGCAGCTAGGAGAAGAGGAAAGATAAACATAATATACTATTGAGCCTGAGAAATGAGCTTTTTCATCAGAAACTTGCTTTTCTTTCTCTCTTTTACTGATAAAATATTTTGTTTTCACAATGTGTTGAGTGTGGCTAGCATTTATTTATCTGCATAAGGACATTACCCGATTAAAATAAAACAAGATCGTGATGTCTAAGAAAGCTTCAAATTCAGTTTGGACGTATTGGTTCAACGGCAAGGGATAATCACTAGCCGTGTTATGCACGTATTTTGTTTGGTAAATTAATTTAAATAATTAATAATTAATTAAAATCCATAATACATGATTATACGTGACACAAACTATGAGACAACAATAGTATATTTACACAAACGAGTTTAGAACTGGAAGAAAAAAGACATTGTCAAAAAAAAAATCGGGAAGAGAAAAGAGGGCAAATTTTTTTATTTCAAATAAATGTTTTTTATTTGATTTTTTTTAACTGAGATAAATAAAATACGAGTTTATGATATAACTTTCGAATCATTATTTATTTATTTTTGAAAATATTTTATTACTTTCTTAATTCAAAACGGAAAAAATTAAGAAAATATTACACTAATATCCTATAAGTTAAATTTAATTATACCTGACATTTTTCTTGTTCTAAAAATTATACCAAATTCTCTTGAGGCTCCTCTGAGTAGTATTGCTAAAATTTTGTTGAGATTAAGATGAAGGAGATGAGTGTAATTTTAAAATAAGAGAACAATCGAGTATAATTAACACAAACCTCAAAAAAAAAATGTAAAAGTAAAAATATTTAAATAAATATAATTAATTTAAAAAATTAAATGTATCATAAATCTATCAACCTTGAATACGACGATCTTTTGTATCATAAAATCCATTTATGATTAAATTACTATAAAAAAATATTCACAAAAAATGGAAAAGACGATTTTATGTTCCTGCTATTAAATACTCTCATCTTTTGTCTTGGGTAGTGTTTGGTACCAGTTTTTAAAAAAATATATAAAAATATTGATATGGGAATAAAAATTTTATATATTTAGTACAAGTTTTTAAAAATTATTCCCGGACATAAATAATGCTCAGAAATAAAATTAATAAATGACTGTTAAAAACTTGAAAAAACTTTATTCTCACTATGAAAGTGAGAAACAAAGAATCTAAAGAATGTGATTCTAAGGACGGTAGCTTATTTAAGAATAAAACATTCAAATAATCAAACCACGCCTTAGTTTATTTAATTTAATATACTGTATATAGTCGATCAAGTTCACATTGAAAATCTCTCTTTTGGACCCAAGCTACGACCTTCTTATTAGAATTCCTCTCATGAAAAGTCAAGGAGTTCTTAAAGCCTCCAGCTGCATTACCCCTTTGATTAATCTAAACCACAAAAGATGACTGGCCATTGTATTAACCCCTTTCATTATCTCATGAAAAGTCCACAATTCTTCAGCTACACATAAATAATGATTAATTAGTTAACAAAAAATCCTAATTTAAATGGTTCTCTTAGCTTGACTGACCCAACTTATATTTATGTTACTACACATTTTTCTCGTGTCGCTTGGCATTGTCAAAGATATGATATTTTACGCAAATTCAATGTCAACCCCTTGATAAGAAGACAAATAACTTGGTTGAATCGGTAAGGCATAGACATTTCTTTCCCTACAAATTAAGGGTGCAAAGGTAAAAAAATAAAAAAGCCTCCAACAAATTCATTGCTGCCGCAGCAAGCAATGCAGTGCATTTGTTTTGAACAGAGACCAAGTAGCAAGTTGGGTTCTCAAAAGCAGGGTGAATCAACATGTACAAGAAATGGAATTGGTTGAATGTCAAATATTAGTGACTACTAGCTTGTTTGCACCCGTGGCATACATGGGTCTTCAATTATTATTATTATTGGTAGTAATGTTATCATCAATAAATTGAATTGTGCCTTTAAATCTATTAAACCATTTTTTTTCTTTATCCCAAATTAAGGTCAACCTATCAAATCCTTTCTTTACTTGTTTCACAATTTGGCTTCAACTATTTCTTCTTACCTACACTGTTCGTACTCATTCGTCTCCAAGGGTTTTAATTAATAGACATAAATGATAAGCAAAAGCCTTAAAACAATCTTGTCTATAATTTGATAACAGAAAAAAATGATTTCTTATTATTTTAAAATGATATTACAATACATAATGTAACAATATGTATTAAGTGTTTCTCATTGATTATTACCAATGATTAACTAATCGTCTTAAATCATATAACTGATCCACATATCCTCCTTGCCATCAATATGATGGAGTGGAATAGGGAAACTTAGTATGATTATCGAAGATTTTGGTTTTGGAAAATGCCGATTAAAATACATATAGCTATTATAAGAGTTTGATGCCGGAAAATTCACTCAATATGAGAAAGTAAATTCATAATCAACACGTAAATACATATTAAGGAAGAATGACAAAATTTTGAAGAATTGAAATCAGAATGGAGAGGGAAATTAAAACAAAGAAAGGGAGATTGAGAAAGAAATGGTTTTCGGAAATTTAAGATTATGGATATATGAAGAAGAAACTGCAAAGATAGACTCTGTCTACTGTCGGTAGCAGAGAGTAATCATCTCATAGATGGATGACCATCTCCGAAAAATACGACAGCGACACATGCATTAGATGGACATAACTAATTAAAAAATTGTTTTAGTATTAAATAAGAAAATTCCCAAAACTTCAACAGCTTGCCACCCCTCCCCGTTTACTGGTCATTCATAGTAGCAAAAGGGATTATGCCTTTATATACTGACAAATAGATAGATGTCATGACACAAATTTTGATTATTTTCACATAATTTTGTTTTCATTAGGGCCTTGGGGTTCTACCTTCTAGTATCACATTTGAGAACATTAACAATCATTCCTAACAGTTGTGTTCTTTCCATACTTTTTTTTTTGTTTCTTCTAATGTATTTAGACGATTCATTTAATTTCCCAAATTCACTTAACGCTCTCTCAATCAAGAGTTGTGTCCTTTTAATTCCCTATCGTTATTTTATTTTTTTGCTTTTTTCAATGCATTGGAACACAACATGTTTAAACATCTTTATCAAAATCACACAACTAAAATATATTTTAGTAACACGGTTTTTTTAACTCAAACTCACTACAAAAGAAAACCTATTTAGCGAATGAAGATTTCGGTCGCTAAACATGATAATTCGGTTGCTATATTGTGTAGCAACCGAATTAGCGACCGAATTAAGGGGGTAGCAGAAACCCTGGTGGCTAAATGTTTAGCAACCAAATTCGTATTTCGGTCACAAATTTGTGATCGATATTTCGGTCACAAAATTATATATTTCGGTCGCCGTATAGTTGGTCGCATGCTCAGATAATCGAATTTGGTGACTGATATTCGGTCACAAATTTTGAATTTTTTTTTTATAAAAATTTTCCTGTAACTTAATCCCACCGACCAAATTTTCCTGTAACTTAATTCTGATATAAACAAAATACACCAATATTTTTTTTGAATAAATAGAAAACGTAAATATGATGTACTAACGATCCAAAACACCATAGTCAATATGATCAAGAAAACACATACATTAATTAATGCAAGTTTAATAATTGTTTATAAAAAAAAGTTTAATAATATACTAATTAACGATCAAAACATAAATACACACCACAGTCAATAAGTACTAATCAAAATATCAAAACTCATCAATCTTCTAAAGGGATGAACATGTAAAAGCGAGAACCCCCAAGGTACTTAAACTTTGTCAATGCACCAGTGGACAACAAATACAACTCCCTGATACCGTTTGTATCTGTTGCAAAATGTGGGCGATCCTCATGGATTACTATATTCCCATTGAATAGATTTCCGCATTTGTCTTCAATAGTCACAACACGCGGTATTTATTGTCCCCGACGATGGTAGAATGATCGCGGGATTGAAATCAAATCCTGCAAATACACAAGAACAATTTAATAATGATTAGTTTATGCATTAACCAGCATTACGTGAATCCGATCGTTATTCTTAAGTTGATAAGATACTGTACCTGGTCTAAATGGATGACCGTCTCAAAACATTTAGTCGGATCCATTTTCTGATAAAACGATAAGGAAAACAAGTCATATGTCTAAACTTCATCAAGTGATAATAAGAAAAAATGGAAAGATCCATGTAGCATACTAGCATGTTAAAATAGAACAAAGAAATGCAACTTCACATGCAACTTTATAGATGAGCAAACATAGTAGTTTTCAGGAAAGCAGATGCTTTTACGTCGTTTTGAAGGATGGTCATAGAAAGGACTTTTCCTACTGGAAATGCCTAGATAACCTAGTAAGGATGGCCATCAACAACTATTTCTGGAAAGCTCCATTGCCTAGTGAAACAAATGAGTAGAAAACCAAAGTTGCTTTCATAATATTGTGTACAGAGCTGCTTTCTAATGTGAATAATGTTTGAATGATGACGGCACGTCATGTGCCTGACAAATTGTGCCCCACCCTTCATTTTATCTAACCCTATACTTAATACTTCATTATCTAATTTCGTCATTCATACATAAGTAGATATACCTCATTATCCTCAATATGACCCAGTGGGTGTCATTGCCATTGCACACTATATTTTACCAAGTCAGATCAGCACTACAAATGAAAGAAATACACGAATGCATTTGCCAAAAGAAAAGAAATACAAAAAAGATAGCTTTCCACCTGCTGCAGCGCACAACCCCTTTATTGTTGTTCAATTGTAATGCACCCAATTTACCCACTCACCTCAAGCATTCCCTGGCAACACCCAAGCAATTCATGCAACATTTCCAAATACATAGTATTCAAAACCACCAAAGTCACTTTCATTCCAATCCTCATTCTTTGAACGTGTTTTAATTCATGGTGAACCATAGTTGCAAAATAAGTCAAGTAGTTGGGAACATGCAGAAATTAGAGCAAAGGAAAATTACTTTTCTCAAGTATGCTTAGTAAAGATGTATTTGGATTCACTATCCTAATCATCTCACAGTTGAAACAACAATGTACTTGAGTAATCTAAATAAGAGAAACAAGGATGAGCAAGCCTTAAAAAAAATATATTACAAGACATAGATGGACTCAAGTTGTATTGCAGGGTGTAACATAATCATTTTCAAGGGACCTTGACCTTGGAATTCAACGGTTCAAGAAGTTTGAAAACAAATGTTTCCTCCCACCATCCCTCACTTACCAATCTCCATCGAAAAAAAAAGAATCTCAAAGGCTAGCCATTAATTAGCCATCAAATTTTTATCAAACCTGCATACATTCATATACCCAAAGAACAAATATAAAGTGTTCAAATCAACAATGTAAATTTACAAAATTTACAAGTTGGGGTTAGGACCCTTGCCTCCACATTGACTTGGTCTTCAAACTCATATTAAAATTGTCTTCCTTATGTCTAATACAATGTGCCTGTAATTTACTAATTACATTCTTGGCTTCATATTTGCTTATTTTATGCAGGGATGGCCATGAAACTTATAGTAGTCCTACTTCCAAGCATTACAGTCGAATATATAGTGAATCAAGAGGAAGCTAACTTATATTATCTATCCAATAAGTTGTTTAAATCAATATACCCATACTGTCAAAATTTCTCTACTCTGGATTTCACTAGAACAACATCAATGATTAATTTGACAGCATAAATACCCATACTGACAGAACTTCCCTAAACCCTAACCTGAGACAGAACTGATCAGAGGAGACTGTGGGGGTGGTGGTTGCGCAAACAGAACCCCTTGAGATGGTGGTGGTGGCCAGAGGAGGAAGTGACAACACCTGAGAGAGACATTGAGAGAAACTGAGACAAAGAGAACCGAGCAAGAGAGAGAGAGAGCGAGATACACACAGAGAGAGAAGAGGAGACCTTACCAAAGAAGGAGGTCACTGTGCTACAGTGGTGGTCGTGGTGGCGGTGGTGACACGGTGCTGCTTGGAGAAGCAAGAGAGAGTGAGAGATAGAGAAGGAGAAACACAAAATGAGAAGGATAAGGGGAGAACCTTACCAAGTGGTGGCCGGAGGAGGACGAGACGGTGAGAGGTGGTGATGCACGGCCGGAACAAGGACGGGGCGGAGCAGAGCAGCTGCGCGACAGAGAGTAGAAGAAAAGAGAGAAATGGGGGAAAAGAGAAAGGAAATCGCGATTTAGGGATTTCATTTTTAGCGACCGAATTAAATCGGTCGCTAAATGGATAAATTTGAAATTTGAATTCATAAGTTTAGCGACGGAATGTTAAATCGGTCGCTAACACGTGCTATTTTAATTTTTTTTACGTGTCGTTTAGTGACCGAATTAATATCGGTCGCAAATATAAATGAAGTTTAACTGTTGCATTTAAATCGGTCGCCAGTTCGGTCGCTAAAAAGTCATAAATTTATGACTTTTACTTTCCTTTATTTAGCATAGCGACCAATAACTCTGCTACGCTCTATTTTGGTCGCTATTTCGGTCGTAGTATCAACTCTAATCAGTGTATCATGTAGATCCTATAATCGGTCGTCATTTCGGTCGCAAAAAGCAACCAAAAAATTCAGTCACTATTTTCGGTCGCTAAATAACCTTTTTTTTGTAGTGGCTCACGTTGATATGATCCAATCAAAATCAACATGAAGATATATATAAAAAAAATCATGTGAAAATATATTATAAATTCATATACTAATTTAAAAAGTTAGCCCCATGGATAAAAATATTTAAATTATTATCTTCACATTTAAAATATTAATTTCAATATAAATATTATAGATTGTAATCATATACATATAGGTATACATATAAGTATGTTTTTATCTAAAATTTTCAACCCCGTATAAGATGCTTCAAATTTGAACATGATGTCATATTAGTAATAATGCTATTAGGGAAGAATTTCTTTCACGTGCTTCCAAATTTAACATCCTTTTTCGTCCTTCCTCAATTCAAATCTTTTAACATAACTTTGTTTCCATTAGGGTCATTGGGCTCTAACTTTGAGTGTCATGTTCGATAACATTAATAACCATTTCCAAGAGTTGCGTTCTTTTCATTTACTGTATTTATTTATTTATCTACCTCTTCCAATGTATTGGGATAATTCACTAAATGCTCTCCCAAGCAACATTTGTGTCATTCTCATTCCGTATCTTTATTTTGTTGTTTTTATAAATGCATTGGAAACCAATATATTTAAGCATCTTTCTCAAATGCACACAACACATTTAAACATCTTCATGAGAGCATAGAAAGCTTCATGAGCTATGGTAATATTTATTGTCTTGGATCAGCCTCATACAAATGCACTCTAGTATTTTTTTTTTGTTAGAAATTTATTGTTAAATATTTATTGTATTTTATTTAGAAATATATATTTTCCTTCATTTAATTTATAATTTTGTCAAAATTGACAAAGGAAAATCCATACATAGGAATGATTGATGTTAGTATAAAAGTTACGGTTGTTCTTAAGTTGAGGGTCAACTGGTATGCAAGCGTTATTATTTTATATAGTTGGGATATTCAAAGTCACTCCAAAGTTAAATATTTCACATCATTGCGTTCAATCAAAAGACCATCACACTGAAGAGTACCTCTAGTAGTAGGTTGGATCCTCCTACCCTACATTAAAAAAATTCAATAAATTCAAATATTAGTCATGAAAGAAGTTGTAAAAAACTTATAGTTAAAAAATATTAAGCATCAGTTGTAAATAACACTTTCTCATCTAAAAACGCCAACTCTACATTATCTCCCAATTGAGGTTGTGAGAAATTTGGTTGTTTTCAAAGTCGTAGCACTCTACTTTGATCTTCCATTTATCTTTTGATGGTGAAAGGTCACTAATAAATTTAATTTTAGCCATGAGCGGAAGATATAAAAACAAACTCTAGATGAACAAACTTTCTCAACATATGCTTAATTGAATTTTATATTTTTATTTGATTGTGTACATTTTTATGGTATCTCTATTAGGTTGGATAAATAGTAAAAATAAATCAAAGATTTGAGTAAATTAGATTGGGAAATCATTTATCATCTTGGAATTGTTTATTTGCTTTGAAAATATATATAAATCTGTAAATATTTCTAATTACATAGATTTATTAGTAGCTCAAATATGGATTTTAACATATATCTATAAAGTTCATGTAAGGGGAAAAAAACATATATGGTATATCTATAAAGTAGTCTTATTTTCCACAAACATCTTATAATTATTTATACCAAAAAATTATAAATATAAAAAATTATATTATTTGCTTTAAAATATAATATTGGAAACAGATGTCATATTTTATTGGTATGAGCTAAAGTTATGATAACAATTTTTATTGATAATAATTTAGGAATCTTTGTTTATCAGAATTCATGTACAACAATTTATTTTTAGTTGCTTTAAGTAAATTAATTACATTGGAAATTATTGATAATCTTTAATATCAATGTATTTATAATATTTTATTATTTATTTATATAGATATTTATGGGAAGGGGAAAAGTCGAGAGCCCAAATAGAGAGAGAAAAGAAAGTTTAGTCAAACACATAGATGATTGTCAAATGTATAATCATAATAAATGTAAGGCTCGTAGATGAAGCAAAGAAAAGAATCAAATAACAATTAACAAATAAAAAGTAAAAAGTAAAACTTCAAAAAAATGACATGATGCAACCTCAATGTAAAGTAAAATAAGCTATCCAACTTTTATATTAGTATATATTTCTTTTTTTGGGTTAGTGTGTGTTTGGATTAATTATGAAAAATAGATTATTTTAATAATTATATGTTGAATAAATTACTATCATAATCGATTATAATATAATTAGTTTTATATTTGATATGTTTATTAAAAAATGATTTTAAGATAATTTGTTTCATTGTATCGTAAAAAAAATTACATAATAAAATATAAAAATGATAAGGGAGTTATATGTTTAGATTAATAATATTTATTTGATAATTATCTTTAGAGGCAAAATAAAAAAAAGTTTTAAAAATAATGAACACTTTTTTAATTAAACTTAAAAATTCTACCTTCTCTAAAAACCATTTTTTATAATAAAAAAAATCTTTAGTATTTTAATTAAGTTTGTCAAATATATCAAATCAAACTGATGAGAAAAGAATCTTTCCCAAATGTACATTTAGTATTTGTTCATAAATTGAAATTATTGTTGAAGTATGATTGTACATTTAGCAATTTAATTGAATATAATTATAATTACTTATATATAATCGATGTTATTTAATAACTTTTTAAATTTTTATTCAGCAACATTGAAACACAAATAAAAAAATAGGAGGGAGTAGCCATAAAAAAAAATTAAAATAGAACATTCCTTTCAACAATTTAATTATCGTGTTAAGTGTGATAGACGCATGCTGTATTACTATAATCTAGTGAAGTTCTTATATACTATAACATGTAGTTTAGAGGACGTTATCTGCTATCAGATTACTCTCTGTTTAATACATGGTTTGATATATATACTGCATGTGTGTCTTTAGATTCTTCCTAATTGTTGGAATACTCATACAGTATAACACCATTTTTTACAATTTGGATCCCAGCAGTGGATTTAGTTTTTGGAATATTTAAAATCATGTCTTCATAGTTTTTGGATTATTCTTCCGACACATCTTGACCGTCCATTTTTGCAAGAGGGGATGCTGCAGGGATAGTTTCGCGGCAGGGGATCCGGATTGCATTTTTTAAAGTAAATTGTTGACTGACTTTGTGTTTTGGCCAATTTCTTATATTAGTCAAAGACAACTGGAAAATGTACTTGTTGTTTGCATCGCCGACATGTCTACCAATTTCCCTATTTTAACCATTGTTAGTAGAAGAAAATCCATTAATTTCTTTTGGTACATTTTCATCATATTAAACAAGAATTGGGGTGGTCACGGGCTTTACTACTGTAGGTGAGTACGACCCATTTTGGGATTTCAATTCATTTCCGAGCTATGAGCAAATAGTAATATCTTTACTTAAATACTAAACACAAGTCAATGCATAAGTGAATGAAAATCCATTAATCTTAACCTTGAAACTTAATTTGATCTTTTTTTTTTTTTTTGAAATATAAGGCTGAGATATAACTTGTTTGGATTGATATGATTTCAAAGTCCATGCCAATCCCCACCCTATATTTATGAATCATTAGCTGGCCAGTTGACCTTAGTACCTTGTATCAAGCCAATATTAATGGTGAAGTCAATAAATAAATGTTCCTCTCTGCAAAGACACAGATGTGTCCTTCACTCTTTTGCTAGATTTATTATTTGAACATTTAAAATATAATATTTAAATAATATTTCACTAACATATATAAGCCATCATACTTCCTCTAATTCTATTAAAGTGGAATTTTTCCATGTCTTCTAACACCTTTCCTCGCATGTGAGTATATCAAATCTCAATTCAATTTCTTTTCTCTTTTTACTAACCATTGTTGGCATTTTGGCTTATTTTGACTCGTCTTATATGGAATCATGTGAGGCAAAAGGCTAGTCATTAGGTTATGTTCCATCTAAGCTTATCCTCGAATTCTTAATGCAGGACTTTTCCCCTTTAATTCATACAATCAAACACAACTACATCACATGTGTTCGTTCTTCCAACAATAATTAAAGAATATATACATCTTAATTTAACTAGAAAATCAGACCTATCTTCGTCTTTTTTCATATTGTTTTCTATTTACTTCGGTAGGTAAGGATCCAAAACTTCTCGAAACAACAATATAGAGGAAGTTTTGTTTTTTTTTTTATCTCCATCTTTTCAAGTATTTATGTACTATAACAACCTTTTGATAACCAATATATAAACTAACAAACAAACAGAGTGTTATTGGCACGAACATGTTAGGTACAAAATCATATATTTTAGGAGATACACCAAAAGGCAAATTTTTTGCCTTATTGGTTCTTCTCTTATACCAATAGAATGAGGAGACTAAAGATAAGGTTAAGTTTGCAGACGAAAAAGTAGCATTTTTTCTGATTGGCTAATTGGAATCTATATATAATCATAATATTACAGAATCAGATAAATTCACTTTTCTGAAACTATAGAGGTTGCATGCGAATCTGCCACCCTATGAGACCAAAGAATATTATTAAAGAAATGAGCTAATTATTCTTTCTACCATAGTCTTAGGTAAGCAGTACAACAACTTGCCCCACTTCTTTAGTTTCAAGTAATTAATTTGATGTTGATTCTAAAAAGTAATTAATTTGATGTTATCCTTAAGAAGAGAGATGCCCAAATCCGTTAAGATTTCTTAGCTTTTTATTTGCCTCTTGCACTTGAGCTGTCCTCCCTGTGGAAAAGAAATAATTAAAAAGAAAAAAAAAAGTTGGACGTTGATTGTTGGGTAGCAAGCATGCAGAGACAAAGCCACCTTAACTGATTAGAGTAATGGTAGGCGTGCAAAGTTTGTGATCTTAATTAATAATACCTGAGGATTATAACTATGATAATAAAAAAATATATAATGCTAAGACTGTCCTTAGGATACTAGTTAAGAATCTAAAATAGGAAATTTTTCATTGGGACTTGATTTATTTTATATTGTGAAGTGTGATAAACTTAGTTTTCCTATAAGATTTTACTTTTTTTGTTTCTTTAACAAGTACCTTAAGGGCACTCTTTAACATGACCCTAAAAAAATACAATGATATTTTTGCTTGATAGGCCACAGTCTATATTGGTTAACAGATGAATTTGAACCACATATTGGAACAAATAATGTCCTTGGCATTCAGATAACATGTTGCAATGGAACTCAGGTTTAGCAATATTGGATGCTCAGATGTTGTCTGGCATCCACTCCACTATTGATGGAGATCCCATTCCCATTTTTGAGGCATGGATTTGAGCTGATTTGATTTGAACTATCATAATTGTTATGACTTATGACAGTGATAAGACATTACTTGGCATTGCATTTGGATGCAATTTCTCCCATTAGTGGAGTCAGGAACAATTGGGAATTGGGGAGTGATAAGAATCTGAAACACATGCACACAGAATTGAGCATCCAGTTATGTTTACAGACTTGTTAACTTTAGATCATACTATGAAACTCATAGTGCAATTGGGTGAAATACCAAAAGCTGATATAACTGATTATTCAATAAGTTGCCTACCATACATAACTTGATCCTTATTGATGTATAACTGTCTCCCAATATTGAAGCTGAAATTAATCCAATAAAATCAGACTATGTTTGGAGCTTTTTGGTAAGCAGGTATTATGTGTCACGAGAACTATATTAGTGCCTCTGATAATTGGTTGCTTTTAGCTACTTGCAGAAATAACTTCACTTTTGTATTTATTTGTGTTTGGGGAACCACTTGCGGATTATATCTGATCTGTAGTGAGCAGGATATGCTTTGTGATCAAGCAATAATCAATAGTTTCTTTTGTCTGTAACAAGCTTTTTGATTTTGGTGGGGTATGCTACCTTGGATATCCTATGCCGGGAACAAATGTGCATATAACGATGTTGAAATGCGTTTCCAAATCCTGCACCTAGCAAAATAATATGCAGATGGCAGTTATCTAAAACAAGTGTTAGCATGTCTACCAAACCCGAATTCAAACAGTGCCAAGGTTTCTCCGTGCATCAAAAGTAGAAGGGAACAACAGCTATTGCTTTTATTATTCTATGTAGTATGAACTATGCACACCTTATCTTATCTTACCTATCCGTATGGTATATATTGAAATTTGAGAGTTGAACTTCACGATTCAAACCTCATATAGACGACCTATATTTATACTTCAATATCGAAATCAATTTCGTGTATATTGTAACTACTACAACTTTATCCAATCAGCACACTCAGCGCCAAAAACCAAAAATACCTTACATTGGTGTGTTTGGATGAAGGAATTTGAGAGGATAATATATTTTTAGAGGATAATTAGAATCCATCAATATAAAATGTGCAGCAATAAATACTTAAATAGCAAGCTCCAAATGCTCAAACATTAAAAACATTATTCTTTCTTGCCTAAAAATGTAATCTTAGTAAACACTAACCACATAATTCCCTCACTCCCCAGCAAAAAGGAAAAAGAAATATCTTAAAGTTCAAAAACTAGTTATATTTAAGCGTTCACAAAATGTTATAACCACTACAACAGTTCATCTGACATCGTAAAACAGACATGCGGCTTCCACCATGATGTTCAGTAATAAGCCTTGCGAGGATTGTTCTGCAAAAACAAACACATTTACAACATTAAAAGTGGAAAACAGGTGATGGTAATTAACTCAGAGTCTAGACATAACCACTCCAAAACGGCAAGTACAAAAAGGAGTATATTTTTACCAGAGGATTGGGTCTGTGACGGTAGCCAAGCATCATCCGCTTTTTGTACTGCTCATATATATCATCCTCAGGAGTCACCTCCCCAGGTTGGACAGCACCAACCCCCAAGTTATCTTTCTTAACATTGCCTGCCATGATAGGATCTGCAATACCCTTCCTGGAGCTGCCTAGACCCTCACCTGGAAATCAGAAGATCATGATTGTTAGCATAAGAAAGGAGTGGCAGGTATATGAATATCATATATAAATGTAACTATCAAACAACAGTTTTTAAAAATATATAAGAAATTATTGTACTCTGGCAAGACAAAAACTTGAAGCGAATTCCAAAGTACTCATCAGTCACATTCCACATCAACATATAACAGCTAGAGTACAAGTCAAATTTTCTTAAGCATGTCGCCATGAAATGCATTCATGCAATTGAAAAGTGAAAAAACTGGGAAACGTATAAAGCACCTTCTTTCCAACCCATTTTTGATAAAAGCTTGTGGCCAACATTATCAGCCTGAATTTTAGCCTTCTCTGCAGCCTCCTTTGCAGCTTTTTGTGCTGCTGCATCATTACAGCTAGCCAAGAACTTATCAAGTTCTTCTAGGGGAATGTAATCGCCCATGTGATGGCCTTTTTTCCCACAAGCTGTGCACCAAAAGGAAACAACCAAAAGATTATTCCATTAAAAGAACAAATGCAATACCGACTGTGTTTGAATAAAATGAATATAAGACCAAGAAACACCCAGTAACAATCACCATCGAAGTTTGAACCTTGAAGAGAAGCAGGAGGGGGCATCTCATCTTTTGACTGCTTAGGTTGTCTAAACTTCTCTTCCTGTGCAGCCTTCTTCATGTAGAACTCCATCAGTGCTAAAGAATCAGCATTTGATGATCCACCGGGCTCATCTGCAACAGATATATTGCACACCAAATTCATGGGAAGATTTTGGAAAACTGAGTCTCCTGCATGTTGTTCAGATCTTTTCTTTTTGGGGAGTAAAATGCAATACAACTAAAACAAATATGATTTCCAACCACTTAACTAAACCTTGAACCTTGACAAATTGACAGATAAATAGAGATCAAAACAGATGCAAATAGTGAACATAACCAAAACTACATTGCTGCATTAATATCCCTTACTAGTGCTTCCTACTGACAATGCTTGAACTGAAGATCCAGAAGACATTGGTACTTCAGCACTTCCATATAAAGCAGAAGCAGGGATTTGGTAGGTTGAATGCTGCTTAGATGATTTCTGAGCACCATTTGTTGGTCTGGAAGATGAAATGTTTGTACTCCCTGAGGATTAAATTGTTTGCCATTACACGCCAAATTAAACAAACCATGTTAAGTGAAAAGAGAAAGCATATTCCCCAGATCGAGAGACAAGGGGAGCCAATCACACAAATACTACCAAATACAGCCACAACCATGACAACACTTCTCATATATACATGCTGGTTGGTGAATGAAAATGAGACATGTGACTAACGATTCAAGCATCAATCCCATACTCAGAAGCATTGCAGTTATGACACAGCTCTTCAACAACATAAAATTTTAGTAACTTTTTCTCCATTAATTGGCTAGGAAGCCCAAAAGGTGTCTCACATATTAGCTGCTTATTCTTTCACTGCAGTGTGAAATTATTCTGAGAATATCTTATCTATCATATTATTTAAAATTGTTTTGTTGCAACCATTGTTAATAAAATAGCGTGTCAGATTGTAGAATAGTACGATTCTACAATTTTTGGGTGCCTGGGAGTGCTGAATTGGGGCAAGGCTCGCCGGCAAGCAGGATCAGAAAGGGATCGTCGGTTTTTCTCGTAAACTTGTAGGATCGTCGTGTGATCCATTGCAGCAAAAACGGGTTTTTTAAACCCAGATCCAACCTGCGTGTTTTCACTTTTCACCATAAAAAACCCTAGCTTTCACCTCACTTACTGTTACCCACTTTCATCCTCTCTTCGAATTCGAACGTCTTCTCCCTCTGCGGCTTCTTCTTCCTCTCTCAGACACAGCCACTTCCGGCTTCTCCACTCCTTCCTCTCTCAGTCACGACTCGCGACTGCATCTCCATCTCTCAGCGGCGTGTGCTCTGCTCTCGGTTCTTCTCTATCCCCTTCCTCTGTTCTGAGTTCTGACTTGAAGAATAAAATGTCTTCCTCTATTCTGAGTTCGGACTTGTGTGTTATTGGATTTGGGTTCTTATGAATTATGATTATGGATTTTCAATTGAAGTTAGTTTAATGTTGTCATCTAAAGGGTTCTTTTCCTTATCTATATTGTTTTTCATGCATATGTATAATTTCTACTTTAGCTAGGATCTTACGATCCTTGTTATGATCCTCCGAGTTACGATCTTTCATCCCCCTCCTAATCGTTGCTAGGATCTCGATTTTCTCAACATTGGTTGCAACAACTGGGATTTCTAGTCCACAAAAAGACAAAATCATAAATTCATGGCATACAATTCTCAAACATAAATACATAAACTCAATTGTATGAGATGGGGTGTAAGGAAGTAAGGAACTGTAATATAAAGAAAATACTCGAAATGATATATAGTTTCAGGCACAATTTTTTACTTGAATTAAACCTAAAAGCTAAATCCTCTACAATCATGGTAAGCTCCAGAGGATATGTACAAAGAAATAAGACAACTTCAATTTAAGCATTACTTTTATATTATTCAACCTAAGCTCGAACCAAGCACCCGATTTGATCGCTAAATTGCCTATGATGACCTCTTCTCTTAAAATTTATCGACAATCAACAATACAGTCCAATACAGGGACACAGAGTTTGAAAACAAAGAAGATATTTCAAAAACAGCAACAAGCAGCATAACCAAAGCTCTATTTAAAAGACTATGCATGTCTAGTTTTGATTGCTTTACACTCCAGAACAAGTTTTTGGGAAAAAAAATCCCTCTCTTGAACTTTTTGATATGCACTTTTTTGAAAGCAAAATAAGCTAATTCAAACACAGGCAAAAACTTTCAATAAAAAATCAGAATTTCTAATTTCTACACCAAAACAAATAAAAGCCATAACACCCTAACAACTTGGTTCAGAAAATATATTCAAACACTAACCAGTATTATAAGCATGTGGTTCCCTGGACTGTGCAAGGGCCTTTTCCTCTTCAGCAAGCCGATTTTCATAATATTTGTAATCAGCGCATTTCTCATCAAATAAAAATCTGCATGTCAAAACAAACACCACATATTACATAGTCCGAAATTAGGAGTCATAAGCAAAGAGTCATAAGCAAAAGATCAATGCAATAGAGCTATTCGTTAACTCCAAACTAACTTGAAAGGTGTATCCCCGGGATTTTTTTGGCGTGTAACATCCTCAAATCGCCTTCCATTTTTAGCCACAAAACTTGCTAGTTTGTCAGCAACTTTCTTCACTGTAGGATCACTTGGGGAAGAAGGTGCTGCATATCACTTATAAAACTGATTAATACCGAGAGCATGAACAAGGGAATGCAAATTACTCTTGTAGCAGGCGTGCCAATACACCATTCTTGATAGGTACTTGGGAATAAGCTGCATGACACAAATATATTCAAGACGTTTTCTACTCTTTGCTAAATGTCATTTCAATGAGCAAAGAAGGAATTTACCGAGATTACCTCTTCAATAATGAAACCGAGATTAACGTAGAAGACTCTTAAATTCGGGCCTCAACCCCACAAAACCGGCTTGTAAGGTGAGGACTGCCCAAACCTTATAAGCACTACTTAGGCCATATCTCTAGTCGATGTAAGACTCTCAACACACCCCTTCACGCTCAGGATTGGACATCTGAAGCGTGGACTAATGCGGGTGGAATAACATGGATCTCAACACACTCCCTCACGCATGCCCAGGCCTGGACATCTGGAGTGTGGACAAATGTGGGTGGAATAATAGAGATCTTGGCCCAATAACAGATCTAGGATAGGCTCTGATACCATCTTAAATTCGGGCTTTGGGCCTAACTCAACCCCACAAAACCGACTTGTAAGGTGGGGACTGCCCAAGCCTTATAAGCACTACTTAGACCATATCTCTAGTCGATGTGTGACTCTCAACAAAGACAACTATTTTTTATGAGAAGAAACAAAAAAGAAAGCAAAAAATAGTGTGAATGCAACTGTAAGCCTACTTTCTGAGGCAACACAGTTTGATCTTCCTTCAACTAAATACCTTGAGGGGAAGTTCAGAACATGCTTCACAAACACACCCAACTTGACACCCATTTACTCTTCCTCTACTTCCTTTGCATGAACCAAAGGATAAGTGCAAATGACTGACAAGTTTCTATTAGATTGCCCTACAGTTATCTCCTCCTTCACTTTCAGTCCACCTCAAGTGAAAAACACATCATATTGAAATGATAAAAATTGTGAAAGGAACCTTTTTTCATTTGAAATTTTAAAAAATGCAAAGAAAACAAGAAACTCTTTCTTATTCAAGGCAAAGAAAATATAGTTTTTAACTTTTTATAAACTGAGATGGAAAAGAGAAACAGAAAAAGGGAAGGAAAAAAAAAAAGATAGTTGCAACCAAGACATATTCAGTAAATGACACCCGCAATCATTTGAAAATGACATCAAAATTAAAAAGGTGGGGTTAACATGCATTGACATATAAAGAAACTAATCATTAAACAAGGACCTTAAAAGAAAAATTAACGTGACAGGGATAGGCTTGGCATAACAAAACACATTCAAAATATAGAACCATCATTTCATTATGTTAGTTGATAAATCCTGCATTCAGCGGGATTTGGGAATACCAACAACAAACCTACCATCTGCAGAAAGTTTTTGTGAGAAGTAATTACCAACATCAAGTTGCTTCGCTGATTGCTCAGTGCTATCCTCCTGACCCAATTTTTGCCGTTTTGGCGCTGCATCATTTGAAACATCCCCAGCATCTGTTTCTTCGTCATCGTCATCAGCTAACTTGACAGGGGGCGGTGCTAGCTTTGACTTTTGTTTTAAACTGAAAGCAAGTTTGCCACTGGAACCAGCCTGGGAAGTTTTCCGCATATCGTTAGCCTTACTAATGGAGGGATTAAGAGTCAAGGACCCTGAAACAACTTTAATTGGTTTAGAGTCCTCTAATTTGGCATTCTTCCCCTTCCCCTGCTCTTGTTGAAGTTGCTTGAACCTCTCCATGAACGAACCATCATTAACAAAGAGGCTAGGTGGTGTTCCCTTGTCCATTAGCTAACAGCCAAAAGGAATATTGTAGTTCACAGCAACTCACTGTTTGACAACGAAGCTTAAAAGCTTTTTAGATGATGCAGTTAAATTTAAAGTCAAACTTTGTTTCTTTTGAATATATGGTGCTATTTTAAACTTCAAAAAGAAAGTAGTGTTGTATATTAAGGCATTTACTGTTAATAAAGAATATAAGTCACAGACTCCCAATTCACAAAACAAAGTGACAAACCATAAATTGAATACCAAACCAGATATCATCAACAATAATTCAATAAACACCACCATAAATCATACAGAAAGGATGAGATATGGAATAAGCCAAACAGCCATCGAATTATGAAATCTGTAATTATAATAGAAGAGTTAACATGAACAATTGACAACAGAGTCTACAGAATGAGAAATCATGATATCAATTTTTACATCAGATTATCCACAGAGAGCAACTAACCAATTAAAAAACCGTTGTTGACAAGAGGCAAGAGCTTAATAAAAAAGAAAAAGAAATATTATCAACACATTAAAAATTCCCCTTTGTTTAAAACATTATAGATTTTGACTTGTTTATTGATCTGAACTGCAAGTCCATGACAGGCATTCTATGCTTCTGCTATGTCAATATGCTGACATGAAACATCCAAAATAGACCCAAAACATGAACTGACAGCACAAACTAAGATTTAAAAAAAGGATGCCATAGAAGAAAAGTCTAAGAACATCCCCTCTTCCTAATGCCCTTCCCACATTTGAAGTCTCATACCTGCCAAATAACAACAAAATTCCACTTAGAATCCAAATTCGTTATGGGCCTTTACACAAGCAACTTTTCAAGATGCCGAAACCCCAAAGTTTAAGACTAAAACCATTTTACTAACTCTTGTTAATAAAGGAAAGCAAAACCACTGCCGGAGTATGCATAACCACTACACTAATCAAAACTATGCAGTGCTGAGCCTATATTCTAGCTACTTCATAATAAAAATACCACTTATTTTTATATGACACAGACATCATCGTACACGTGATAATATCCTACACTAACAGTGGCATACACCTAGGTTTCCCAGAAAGGCTTCAGACAAAACAATCTTCAACAAAATGCCAATACCCTTTTAATTCTAAATCATGTAAATCTGTACGAAACCATAAATCCAATCAAAACCTAGATCCTACAGACTCAGAAATCAGATAGCACAAACTACCAACCTCAAAATTCAAGGGTAAAAAACACCATAAGGACGCAACCACATGATACCAAGGATCGATCATAATTGAATGAACATTTACAAGCAAGAAAATTCACTGAATCTAACTCCCCTCAATCAACTCAAACAAGATGATCCCAAAATACAAACCCTAATTGGTTCCAATTCCACACCATATCAATTATCTTCAGTAGAAATACATCAACTGAGTAACACAAAATCGATTCAGAGATAAAAACGAATAGGGAAAAAAAACAACAACAACGTTGGTAAGACAAGAGAATAACCTAACGATGTTGTTCGCTGAATTTGACGTAATCGAAAACAAAAAGTGATTAATCGAATGAGGATTTAAGTTTAATCGGCAACAACGAAACAAATAAGCCAATAGCTTATGGTCAGCGTTTCGAGGAATGAAGAGAAATGAAGAGATGGCAACAAAACCAAACGACCACCAAAATGGGGAACAAATTGTTTATATATGAAGCTTTTTTCTTATCCCAAATATTAAAGAAAAATTAAAATTAAAATTGGATAATTAAATTGTTTATATAAGCTTTTTTGTTTATATTTTTTTTATCATATCATAGATGCGAAGTATCAACTGACTTTGTTGATGACTAATATTCGTTGATAAACCTGATTGGTCGCCTTTAGTGCGGTTTCCCTTTCTAATCACGTTTTTTTTTCCCATCAATCGAACTCAAAATCTTGCTTAAAGGATCTGAACTCAGTTCCACTAATCTTGATCTATTTTGTTTATATTTGAAGCTTTTTTCTTACCCCAAACTGAAATTATCCCAAATACGCGAAAAATTTTAAAATTAAAATTGGATTAATTATATTTTATCTTAGGGAAAAGTGGATACCCCTGAATTTTAATCCATTTGTAAACAGGCACCTTTAACTATTTTTTCTTCCCAATTAGTCCCTAAACTATCACTATTAGTAAAATCAGTCCTTCAACTAATTTTTCATTCCAATTTGTCCTTAAACTACTATTATTAGTAAAATTGATCCTTCGACTGACAAGTCACAAGGCTTTGTTCTTAATTTTTTTATCAAAAATAAAAAAATAAAATAGACGGATTAGACTTAAGCAAAATGAACGATTGAATTTGTTCTCCATTAGTGATCTAACTGAGAGTTAACAAAATGATTAATTTTACTAATATCGGGAGTTTAAGGATTAATTGAGACGAAAAATAGTGGAAGGATTGATTTTACTAATAGTAGAAGTTTAAGGACTAATTGGAAAGAAAAAATAGTTGAAAGTGTCTATTTACAAATGAGCTAAAGTTTAGAGGGTGTTTGCATTTTTCCATTTATTTTATTTTTACTACCTAGGTCTTATATGGTGAGACCCGAATAGGGATGTAAATATTATTTGTACCCACATATATTTGTGGATAATACCTGTAATGGATTAGATATGGATATCTTAATGGGTATCCGTAGATAAAATAAACAAGTATTTTCCTTGTCTGATTATTACTGGGTTAGGAGCGGATATTGTGATATTCATACCTGTGGGTATCCGCTACGTGGAATTACTAAAATATTCCTACACACACATAATATATAATCTGTCCTGGGACACTCTAGGGATCGACTCGGTTTGCTTCCGGGTTCGATTCCTGGCGGTGTTAAAATAATACTTGGCCAGCGGAAGCCACGTCCCGCAAACAATGATTAGTCCTTCATTGACAACGTTGAGATACACTGGGTTTAGAAAAAAAAACATATATAATATATAATGATGCTTTTTAAACTGCGTTGAAAACTTAATTTTGTTTAGACTTATGGAACTAAAATGTATTAAAATTAGCTTCTGAATTTTATAAATGTGCTGATTGAAGTACTAAGTTAGGTTTTATTTTTACAATATTTATATCGACGGATACCCACGATTATTCATAAATATGTTTAAAACTAAAATCCTTCATGACGGATACCTGCACAGATATGGGATGGGTCCATCCTGCAGGGTGAGCAGTGGGAGACTACTACTCGAACCCGCCGCCGTGTCTCATATACATGCTGATTGTGAATTAAAACTTCCGACTCATTTTTAACCTTTATTTTTCCCTCTGGGAAATGCTGCCACTGGATTCTGTCACATTTTCTTTGCTTGCTGGAATAGGTGGTGCTGCATCAACAATCTCAGGAATCAATCATATTCGTTCATGGTCGGCTGAGGGCTTGCAATCTGCAGCTTCAGTTGCTAGTTGCTACCATTGCTTGGACACTTACACTCCTGGCCATGATGTAATTTGTCCACTACGTGTATGTCTCCTTAATGAGAGACGCAACTTTAAATTAATACACCGAATGAGTTTTATTTTGATGCACAAGCCACATTTTCCTCTTAACTCTCTGAAATGTCCAATTTTACAGAGAACAATGGAAGCATTTTGAATTATCCTTTCAGCTGCACAACTTTTCTACATAGCTGCTATAAATGGTGTTGCTGCATATAGGAATCAAACTTGAAAGTTGAGGGGAAGTACTTTTTTGTCCATGAGAGAATGCATCTGTGTGCTTGTAATTCTTTCTCTTTTATTTACTTTTTCCTTTCCTCTCTTAACTATTTATTTGTTCTGTTTTACCAATCAATACTTAAAATTTACAGCTCCAATAACTGGCAGGTTGTGGTGTGATTTGAATGATTGGGTTTGTATGAATTAAGAATAAATCATTTACAAAAGCATGAAAGAGAACACTATCTGTGTCCTTGTATTTGTGTTTCATTTGAACTTTCTTCAGTGCCTCCTTGGAGCAATTAAGAGTAAGCTGTAAGCATTGGTCAATGCAGACTTCATAAACTGCTCTAATTAAGAGTGACAAGAACAGGAAGCTGCATCACCTTGATAACCATTTACTGCTAAGAACATTGTCGTGATTGTCCAGTCCGGTGCCATAGACCATAAAAAATAAATGAGTTGTCATAAATAATTTTAATCTGGGAAAGCCTTGAAAAACCATTAACTTAAGGAATTTAATTTGGGAAAACCAGTGAAGTTAAGGAAAACCCTTTAACAAATATAACTACACAATCATGAAAATGTCTAATGACCTCATACAGAAGTTTGTTATAGATAATGAACTTACTTAGGCTAATTCCAATTTATTACATTAATTTTTCCTTAATCATACTCAAATACAAAACTTATTAAATTTATATTTTTGTAGGATTGTGATGAATCTCACATTCTAAATCTTCTACAATAAGCTCCAATCAGTGATAATTTCACACCTTTAACACTTTATTTAATTGGTCATAGAAAAAAACACTTCATTTAATTTATTCTACAAGTTTGGTACATTTTGTCATTGTTTCAAATGCAATGATTGTTATATTTATTTTCTAATTATTTATTTTAAAGCCAAATATTAGTTAATAGGCTAAACTAGTGTTTTGATCCCTTATCTTTATTTTAGGTTTCATTTTGGTCCCTTGTCTTTTTTTTTTGTTCCATTTTGGTCCCCTATCTTTACATCGTTAGCCTATTTTGGTCCCTTCCGTTAGTTTTACACTGACGGTGTTAGGTTTCCACCGTCAGTTGTCGGAAACCGTCACATTTCGCCGCAGACTCGCCGGAATCTGGGTTTTCTTTCTCTCTCCTTTTGTCTCTTCCTCCCTTCCTCCTTCCTCCCATTCTCCCTCTCTCTCCCAAACACACTCAACTGTTAGGATAGCCTCCATCTTAGCCGCCCAGAACTCGCAGCATCGTAGGAGCCACCGCCTGTCCTCGCTGTCATCGACCCAGACTGCCATTGTCGCACTCCCTCTTCTCTCTTGGTAACTTGATTTCATCTTCCCCTTCCATTCTCTTAGTTTTTTTCCAAATTCCCAATTGAAACCCTAGATCTCTTTTTCGAATCCCTAATTTTTGTCCCTAGGTTATACTAGCTCGTGCTTTTCATTTCTTCACTGCAATTGGATTCAGTTTGTCGCTGACATGTTACTAATCACAATTTTACTTCAAACAACTGGTAGTAACTATCCTCGGTCAGGGACGAATCCAAAAATTTCGACTAGCGAGGCAATATTATATATCATAAATAGTTTTATAAACAATTATATAAATGCATAAACAATAAAATAATAACATCATTATTATTAAGCCAAAAATTGAAGATTACAAAAACTATATCATTCTATAGTCATAAAATTAAAGATACTTTAACTTCTATAAATTATAATTGTTCTCTATGTGCTTTTATACTTTGAGATTGTTGTATATTTTTTCATTTATAACACTATAAAAAATATTTCCCTATATATGTAACCAAATTGTACTGAAAAAATAAAATATGTTATGTAAACTGTAAAGTAACATTGTAATCTTGTAAAGCAATGAAGGCAACATTTTTAGTGTTATTCTAAAAATTATTTAGAGTAAGATTATAGAACAATGGCACAAAACAAATTAATTTATCTAAGATTTAATAATAAAAAAATATTTACTTGTGGAGGCAGGTGCCCCAATATCCACTACCTAGGTCCGGCCTTGTCCTTGGTGGCGATATCCTTGGGCAACTTGCCACCTATGATTAAGAACAATATATAGAGAGAGTGAGAGAAAAACGTGATAATATATGCAATGATTTCTAACACATATCTCATTCGTCTTATTTGTGTTAAAAATATGAAATCTTTAAATCTAAAATAAAAGGGAAATTCATATGAATCTTCAATATTTAGTTTTTTTTTGACAAAAAATCTTCAATATTTACTGAGTGTTGATTTTATAATAATTTCTAAAATAGTGCTGTCAATTGCATTGTGCCTGCGCAAATCCTCTTCCTCCCATTGATCGGCTACTCCCAATGCAAAGAATTCTTGAACATTTCCTTGCCATGGATCAGGTTGCAGGTGCTGCCTCTCCATGTTCAATTGATGATGAGTGTGTTTGGGAGAGAGAGTATCGGAGGAGGAAGAGAAGGAAGGAGAGAGAAAGAAAACCTAGATTTCGGCTAGTCTCTTGTGAAATGTGGTGGTTTCCGGTAACTTACGGCGGAAACCTAATGTCGTCAGTGTAAAACTAATGGAACATCGTTAGTGTAAAATTAATGGAAGTGATCAAGATAGGCTAACGGTATAAAGATATGGCATCAAAACGGAAAGGGATCAAAATAAAATCTAAAATAAAGATGAGGACTAAAACACTAATTTAGCCAAATGAATATAACAATATTTTTGTTTTACATTTGAGTCAGTAAAAGTTTACGTTGCAAAATTAGTTTTTAGCCTTCATCTTTATCTCCTATTTCTTAGGTGTCACGTTTTATATGGTTACAACTTACATGGTGGGAAGTTTTTTCTTCTGAACTTTGTTACCACTAGTGTAAAATATGTTTTTAATATCGGAAATTTTATATCGATTTCTTAATAATTGATGTGTAAAATGAGGTGGTGGTATTTTTGAAATTAAATGCAAAGGATTCCACATCGATTTAAAAATTAACCGATGTGTAAATATTTTCCACATCGATTATATTTTAACCGATGTTTAAAATTAAAATAAAAAAATTTTAAATTGTAAACTTTTATTTTTTGACATCGGTTCTATAGAAACCGATGTGTAATATATAGATTAACCACATCGGGTTTTTTATAACCGATGTGTAAAATTAAAAAAAAAAATAGAATTAAAATGTTATCTTTCCACATTGGTTTTAAAATAACCGATGTAATAAATTAAAAAAAATGAAATATTTAAATTAAATCGTAAGTTTCTACATCGGTTTATTTTAGAACCGATGTGAAATATGACTAACCACATCGGTTTTTCAATAACCGATGTGTAATATTTGACAAAACCCTACTTTTTGTTTCTCTTTTCATTCCCTCCACCTGTCACGCGTCATTTTCCTTTGTTTTGGCTCTGCTCTTCCTTATATGAGCAAGAACTGGAACCTTTGTTTTGGTTGCTTCACACTCACAAGGGCTTCAACTGACGAAGGCTTCACACTCACGAGCACACTAAGCAGAAATCACGTTTGGTTGCTTCACCGCCAACAACCTTCTGTGCTTGCTATTAAGAACAGAGCATTCCTTTGTTTTCCATTCCCTCCACTCGCAATTTCCATTCGGTCCAGGTATTCTTCTTCTTCTTCCACTCACATTTTCCTCTTCCATTTGCACCAGGCATTCGTCTTCTTCTTCTCTTTTGACTTAGCTTCCTCTTCTATTTTGTTTCTTCCTCTGCAGATCTGACTGAGATTTCGTTTCTTCCTCTATGATTTTGTTCTTCAATACTGAGTTTCGCCTCAACAAGGTTTGAACGAAAACCTAACATCTGTGATTTTTTTTTTCAGATTCTTGAGATTTTTTAGATTTTTGATTTTGTGTCTGTGAAAACCTGGTTGTTGTGAGGCTAACGGTGAACTGCATTCATGTACAACTGCATGTCTAGGCTCTGTCATGAGTGTGTTAGTGATACACATAAAGGAACAATAGTGGTGGTATCACGCGTCACAGCCGTGATGCCTGTCACGGCTAGGCCGTGACTGATTCTGCCTTGGAGGTTGCTTCACTGGTTGGTCTGTCACGGTCGTGACCACCATCACGGCTAGGCCGTGATCAGTTCTGCCTGTGAGGGACTGGTTCAATTGGCATGTCATGGCCGTGATGGACATCACGGACTGGCCGTGACCAGTTCTGACTTTTCCATTCTTTCTTTTCAGCTCTACTCGATCATGACCGTGATGGCTGTCACGGCTAGGCCGTGATGGGCTCTGTTTGGCTCATTTTCTTCACTTTTCAAGCCACGTCTTCATGCAAGCTACATAATTAGTAAAGCCTTAGTTTCCCGTTTGAGATGCAATACTAATGAGCACACGTGTACGTGCTTAATGTACCGCTCATTGTGTTGGATCTTGAATTGTCCAAAGTTGGTCAGTTTGGGAAAAAACTTTTTCTTCATTCAGTTAAAATAGTTATTCATCGATTCTAATGTTATATACTTGATGAAAGTTCGGATTGATACATTTCCTTTCGTTCTCCGGGTGCATACTTTATCGTGGTGGATGTCATCGCGTTCAAGTCGTGTACGTCGGAGACCGAAGGGAAATGCTGCCGAAATTTCGTAGAGTATGAGCATGAGAGTTAAGGACTAACTGTTAACCGAATGTTGAAAAAGTTTCTTCTCGAATGGGACAGGGCCATACCCTGTCATAAGAAGTGGGTGATGAATATGTTGGACTAAGTACGAAGTTATTGGTTTAGTCATGGATCGTGGTTGGATGAATGCTAGACGGACAAGTGATGAGTATGAGAATGGAGTGGAAGATTTTCTACAGTTTGCAAAAACAAATGCTACTGATAGTGGTAACGGAAGGTTTTATTGTCCTTGTGTTAATTGTTTGAATGAGAGACGACTAGAAGCTGAGGAGATACGTGATCATCTTATTTGTGAGGGGATTTGCAAGAGTTATACAACATGGATATGTCATGGTGAATCGTTAGACAGGTCGAGGGTGTCGGATAGAGAGGAAGTTGATGACGTGGAAATGGACGATGGACTAGAGGACATGATCCGTGATGTTGGGCAAGAGTCTTTTCGACGTGCACATGTGTATGATACTTTTTGCAGTGATACGGAAGTGGCTTTGTATCCGGGGTGCACTAATTTCACACGGTTATCAGAGGTGTTAATATTGTTCAATGTGAAGGCGAGAAATGGGTGGAGCGATAAAAGCTTTACCGAATTGCTTGAGTTGTTGAAAGACATGCTTCCAGAAGGCAAAACATTGCCATCTCGAAACTATGAGGCGAAGAAGATATTGTGTCCGATGGGTATGGAGTATAAGAAAATACACGCTTGCCCCAATGATTGCATATTGTACAGGAAAGAGTTTGAAGAGATGTACGAGTGCCCCAGGTGTGGGGTATCACGCTACAAAGTGAAGGATGGTGATTCTAGTTGTGATGTGGTCACCAAAGGTCCTCCTGCGAAGGTGTTATGGTATCTTCCCGTGATTCCGCGGTTCAAGCGATTGTTTGCTAATGTAAATGATGCAAAGAACATTAGATGGCATGCAGATGAGAGGAAGTATGATGGACAGCTTCGCCATCCGGCCGATTCTTTGCAATGGAAGAGAATTGATAGTTTATTTCTGGATTTCGGCAATGAGCCCAGAAACCTTAGGCTTGGACTTGCTACCGATGAAATGAATCCATATGGAAACTTAAGTAGTATTCATAGTTCAGGGCCTGCTCTCCTTGTAATTTACAACCTGTCTCCTTGGTTGTGCATGAAGCGCAAATACATTATGTTAAGTATGTTGATTTCGGGTCCTAAGCAGCCAGGAAATGATATTGATATTTATCTGAGTCCCTTGATTGAAGACTTGAGAATGTTGTGGGATGAAGGCGTGGATGTGATCGACGGGTATTGCCGTGAGCCATTTTGATTGCGTGCCATGTTATTTTGCACTATCAATGACTTTCTAACATACGGGAACCTGTGTGGGTATAGTGTTAAGGGGCATAAAGCATGTCCAATATGTGAAGAAGGCACATGTAACCATCAACTGCAACATGGAAGGAAGACAGTTTACCTTGGGCGTCGGAGATTTCTCCGACGTAATCATCCTTATCGTAGATTGAGAAAAGCTTTCAATGGACTTCCGGAGAATGAAATTGCTCAGGTGGCCTTGACCGGAGAGCAAGTTTATGAAAGGGTGAACAACACTAATGTTATCTATGGGAAGACCCAGAAGAAGGCTACCAAGAAGAAAATATGGAAGAAGAGGTCGATCTTCGTTGATCTTACATACTGGTGCAAACTTGATGTAAGACATTGTATTGATGTGATGCATATGGAGAAAAATGTGTGTGACAGTTTAATCGGAACGGTTCTCAACATTCAAGGCAAGACAAAGGATGGTGTGAATGCTCGTTTGGATCTAGTTACGACGTATACGAGAGCAGTTAGCTCCACATAAAGTGGGGGATAAGAAGACTTATTTGCCCCCAGCATGTCATACTTTATCAAAAAAAGAGAAAAGAAGTTTCTGTGAATGTCTACGGGGAGTCAAAGTGCCATAGGGTTACTCTTCAAATATCAAAAGACTTGTCTCAATGAAAGATCTCAAATTAGTTGGCTTAAAGTCTCATGATTGTTATGTCTTGATGCAACAACTACTACCGGTGGCCATTCGTGACATATTGCCTAAAAAAGTCAGACATGTCATTACTAGGTTATGCTTATTCTTCAATGCTATATGTAGCAAGGTCATTGACACTAAAAAGTTGGATGACTTGGAAAATGAGGCAGCCATTATCTTGTGCCAATTGGAGATGTATTTTCCACCTTCATTTTTTGACATCATGGTTCATTTGATTGTTCATCTAGTGAGGGAGATTAGATTGTGCGGCCCCGTTTATTTAAGGCGGATGTACCCGGTTGAGCGATAGATGAAGATCTTGAAAGGATATATGAAGAATCCACACCGTCCCGCAGCATCTATTGTTGAAAGGTATGTTGCAGAAGAAGCTATTGAGTTTTGTACAGACTACATGTCATAAGGGAACCTGTAGGGCTTCCGAAGTCTCGTCACGAAGGAAGATATGATGGTAAAGGTACACGAGGTATCACTGTTAAGAGCATGGATCGGGAGGAAGTGCTTCAAGCACATTTGTATATATTGAATAACACTGATGAGGTTGAACCATACTTATGTGAGCACAAAAGCATCATCAATGAAACTTACCCTAGAATGAATGGAAAATGGTGTTTGAACAAACATAACAAGACTTTCTTGAACTGGTTTAAAGAAAAAATTGCAAAGGATGGTATTGCTTCTGATACGTTAAAATGGCTAGCACAGGGGCCTAACTTTGATGTCATATGCTGGAGTGGGTACGATATCAATAAGTTTTCCTTCTATACAAAGTCCCAGGATGACAAAAGTACTATGCAAAACAATGGGGTTATGGTCGTCGCTGAGTCCATGCATTTCTCTAGTTCGAAAGATAAAAACCCTGTGCCTGTTTCATACTTTGGAATCATTGAAGAGATATGGGAGGTTGATTACACGAAGTTTAGAGTACCTGTTTTTAAATGTCAGTGGGTCGACAGTAACAATGGTATGCAAACCGATGAGTTAGGATTCAAATTGGTGGACCTTAATAAGGTAGGTAATAAAGAAGAGCCTTTCATCATGGCATCCCAAGCAAAACAAGTGTTTTATATCCGTGATCCTTCTAACAAAAGGTGGTCAGTGGTTCTCCAGGGAAAAAACATGTATAATGGTAGTGAGGGAAATCAAGATTCAACTCTTGATATTTCTGATACTTCTTCTTTCTCAACACGAGTGCCTAATTTCAATGAGGAAAATGAAGTGGATGATATACATGCTACTCGTAATGATCACCAAGAAGGGTTATGGGATAACTTTACTAATTGACCACAAAGTAAGTTTAGTTTGAGTTATGTTTAAAGGCATATTATATGTTTACGTTTATATTTATAAGTTATGTTTACGTACGTTGATCGATATTTATAAGTTATGTTTGATATTTATCCTGACATACTAAAAAGTTTTTTTTTAGTTTAAACAGATATACATGGTTGATCCTGAGGATATCCCTCCTTCATGCAGCGGGTTGGAGACCCCGTCTACGAGTAGAAAGGGTAGACGTGCCACACGAATGAGGAATTTGACTGCCAACCGTGGTTCAAATCAAAGGATAAGAATAGACTTTAATAATAACCTCAATCCTATTGGGTCAATGGCAGAGCAGTTTAACAGTTTTGTGGCGACCCTTGCTAGGAGCAGGCCTAGTATACTCATTGATAATTGGAAAGATGTACCGACGGACGTGAAGGATCAGATATGGGAGAGTATTCTGGTATCTATACTTTTACGTCCTATGTTTGTCTGTATCTACTTTATTTTAATCTTACTAATATCATACAGTAATTCGTTGATTCTTTTGGTGTTAATGTAGCTCACCTTTGACATACCGGATACGACGGATATGAAGAAGCGTTTGAAAAAGTATAGTGAGTGTTGGAGGGCTTTTAAGGTCGACCTAGGCAGATACTATGTATTCAATCCAACATGTGAAAAGAACCCACTTGAGGTGTACCCGTTTCTTGACCAGGCGACGTGGGATCGCTTTGTTCAGAGCCGACATGATCCCGGCTTTCAGGTTAACTTATTTGATTTGTCTATAAATTTATGTAATTTCATTAATTTTATTTACTTATGTAATTTAATTGTCTTCTATTTATAACAGGAGAAGAGGAAAAAGGGGCAGGAAAACCAAAGCAAGAATGTCTACCCCCATTTCATGTCTCGTAGGGGATATAAAAAGCTTGGTCAGATAATGGTGGAAGAGGAAAAGAAAGCACGTCAGGAAGCATCAGCTCAGGCGGATCCTAACGCTGAAAATCGTCCAGAGGTTAATGATCCACCTCCACGCCATCGTAAATGGAAGAGGGCCCGACAAATAAAAACGGGACAATATACATCTGAGGAGGCCCGCCAAGTAGCTGAGAAGATTGTAAGTATAGTTTGAATTGTAATTGTCATTTTAAGATTATTACCGAATTGTAATGTGACCTGATATTTTATATGTGATAGAATGCCTTGGACGAGCAGGTAACTCAAGGAACCTTTGTTCCTAGAGGACGCGAGGATATCTTTATTTGCCATCGGCAGAAACTGCACCACCCGGGCCGTGTCATTGGTGTTGGATGGGGCGTCGGCATTCGCCAATACCATGGTTCATCTTCACACCAATGCCACAGGGATGTTGATGCAGATAGAGCACGGCTAAAACATGAGATTGCAGCTGAGCTTAGACAAGAGATGGCCGAGCAGTTTGCCCAGCAGATGGCAATATTGACTTCTATGTCCCAGCAGATGACAGCCGGTGTCCAACCCTCTGTCCAACTCTCTGTCCATGTGAGCACTAAGGGCTCATGTGATCCTCCTCATCAGCCTGAAAATGATGACGATGGTGATGATGATGATGATGATGGTGATGATGATGATGATGATGATGATGATGACCCTGATAGGTGTGAGCTGTATGTTGATGATCATAATGATCACCGCTTAGTGGCATTGGGGAGGGCACATAATAACTTAGGTAATACCATACACCATTGTTTATTACCGGATGATCAGGTGAGGGTCGTTGTTGAGATTATTTGAGATGCTGATGCTCGAGTCCCTGTGCCCACTGAGGAGGTTCAAACAGTGGGTCAGGCCCCCGGTAACTTCATCCTCTGGCCAAGAAGACTGGTCAGCTTTCTTGTTGCATCTGAGGCATTCAGTTAGTTGTGTTTTTCTATATTCATAGTTGAAATTATTTATTATTGTTCCAAGATAATGCTTTATTTTTATTCGTTATAAGATGTTGGAAATGATATTCTGCCTAAAAGGTCGGATCCAGGAAGATCAGAGATGTCTGCTCCTGCCAAGGTATTCATTTGACCATTTAATTAATGACGGATGAAATAATTTATCTGTGATTACTAATATATATCTTTGTTGTTTAGGGGATCGACAAAAGGGCACCTGGTGATGTTTTTAAACTTCTGGCTATACAGGTTGTCACCATGGAGAATGACGCAGCTTTGGTAAGGTTGGAATATGATGCCAGTCCAGGTGATGAACTATATATCCCAAAGAAGGAACTTATGGAGATTGTACTCAACAAAGAAATGGCTAGTTCTGCACACCTATCGTTATGGTGCACGTAAGTACATTTTATTTATAAGTTAAGTAATTAATTTTTAAATACTATGATAATTAACATGTTTTTTCAATATATTAGGTATCTGCATCGTATGTTAGTTGATCAGGGTAACATCGCCCTTTATGGGTTCATTGACCCCATGTTCATTCAGGGTGATGTTTGTAATCACACATTTATATATTTTGATGAATGACAAACACTAACAAAAAGGCAAGAGAATTTTTCTTATAGCATGCAGGTACCGCGTGCACAAATTCAAATTATTATGGTGTATCAGAAAATCAAGTATCAAGACCTCAAGCAAGATTGAGTATATATACTAGGTCTTAGTTATCTTGTAAGGGTATGATGGCTAAAACTCACTTTGGCTCATTTAATCAATTTAACTAAAACACTACACTTTTGGATAAAAGGTTTTTAATTAAGCTTTTGATTAACAAAGTATTTTTCAAATTGATTTTAAATTAAAAAAAAATAAATAGAAATCTGATTTAACAAAAAAAAAAAATAGATTGAGTTTTTCAAAATATAAAATCAGTTTTCAATCTCATGCAATTATTAATTTTCAAGGTGCAATCAATTTATTCAATACGTTGCAGCATATCAAATAGTGCAATTTCAAAATAATGCAATTTCAATTGAAAAGATCAATTTTTCCCTTTTTCAAAACTGTGTGCAGAATTTGGTCAACATAAAATATATAGCAAATGAAATTTTTTTTCAATCTTATAAAAACTGATTTGCACTAAAGCTTCAACCGTTTGAGCCTTTGATTCAATTTAATTATGATTGAGATTTTATTTTACTAAGTTTTTCTTCTCAATTGAAAAAATGTGATTAATTGAGTTTGAATGAAATAAATTGATTGACTAAATATTGCCAATTGATTGGCAACGGTAATTTGTTCAATAATGACCAAAATAATAGTACATTATTCTTTACATATATATGTGAAACTTGGGTGCAACGTAAAGCTTTCTTTTTGAAATTAAATGATATTGATCTTGAATAAAGAAAGCTTCAGTGTGTGAAATTTGAATTGGAATCTGTATGTATATCTCAAGGCATGAACCGATTTTAACATGTGAATTTTTTTTTAAACCACTCAATTGATTTGCACGTTAAATTTAATGGTGCAACGGCTAGCTTTTCAATTCAAATTTCAATTCAAATTATTTTTTAAACTTTTTAAACCACCCAATTAATTTGCACATTAAATTTAATGGTGCAACGGCTAGCTTTCAATGACATAAGTCCTTTCCTTATTTGAGGTGCAACGGTCATATTTTCAAAAGGCTATAAAAGTGGTTTTTGTTGAAAATTCATAAGAGAGGAGAATACATGAAAAATACATTTTGATCTGAAAATTATTTGTGAGCCAAATTGTGTTATTATCATCATACTCATAGTGCTTCAAGCTGTAATCATCTGCACTAGAAGAGTGTATCATATTGTTCTTCCTTTACTGAAACTTTGTGTGAGGGTCTGGTATCCCTCTTTGTTGTGATTGAGGCTTCTACACAAGGGTGGGGTATCCTTAGTGAGAAGGGCTCTGCTGTGTACAAAGGTTGCAAGCACCAGTTACAAGCTTGTTTGTTAGTGGAAGAAAATCCCACAGGTGGAGTGGGGACTGGACGTAGGTCACTGGTGGTTGGTGGCTGAACCAAGATAAAATCCTCGCGCAAGTATTCTCTTTACCCCTCTTTTAATTTATTTCTTTTATATAATTGATTGCGTGATAAATTTTGTTAAAGAAATTTTTGTTGAAAAATTAAAAAAAAAATTTGCAGACTCAATTCACTCATCCCCTCTTGAGTCGAAGCCACATATTCCAACAATGTTCTCCTAGCATCAGAAGACCGGGTCACCGCTATACGTGATATACTTGCCCGAGACGATCATCAATTCTACCTTGCGCCTTATCTCAATAAGTAAGTACCGATTATTTAATTATAACTATATATGACTTAGTCACTAATTGTTTCGCAAATACAGTAAGCATTGACAACTGTTGATCTTGTACCCTAGGATGAACGTCGTGGTCTTCTTCTGCTCAATTGGAAATAAGTCGGCGAATGAACTGAAGACGATCATCGAAACGTAAGCATTAAAATACTTTATAATCAGTAGTGCAGTTGTTTTAATTATCTGAAATCTATTAGATATACTTTAATTAATGTTTATTTTGTCATGATAGTTCTATTAATACAAATCACATGTTGCGTGGTGAAAAGCATCGGGCTATCAAATGGATTATTCATAGCGTAAGATATTTATTAGTTCAAATGCATCAAATGCAGTGGGTATAGTTATTGATTTCTATTTAATTCCTCATATTCTAATTGGATTTCATTTGTACGTAGTCACGTATACAACGTAGATCATGTGAATGTGGATACTATGTGATGAAGTGGATGTTGAAAATTATCTCCTCCAGGATCACTAAAAGATGGCACGAGGTAAATGTTAATTGATAACAATTAAAAGTAACAATTATAGATTCGTTATATGTTTTATGTTAGTTTATTACTTAAAAGATATAATCTTTTGTCCAATTAAACTTGCAGATATTCAACAATCCAACTCCATTATCTGATTCCGACATCAACAACATAAGGAGGCGTTGGGCAACTTTCTTTCTTGAAGTGTACCAACCATAGTTTGTATATATGTAGTTAGTTTAAAAACTTATCATGTACTAACTATAGTGTACTTTTGACTGATCATATGTATTTTGATATGAAACCTATAATATATCATGTAGCTTTTTGGTTTCTAATTATCTTTGTTGTCTGAATGTAATTGAACGTACATATGTATTGTTCGTAATAAATTCAATATATATTAATTTAGTCTATTTTTGTTGTACAAAAGTGATTGTGTTGAGAATATTTAGAGTATGTTATTCTAGTATTGATCTGCATTACTGAAACAAGGGAAATGAATGATAGAAATGTAAAAAACAGTTTTAAAAAAATTAGACTTTACACATCGGTTTTAAAAAAACCGATGTGGAAATTTCAATTTTCACATCGGTTTTCATCAAAATCGATGTGGAAAGTGAAATTTCCACATCGGTTTTCTGGAAAACAGATGTGTAAATTGAAATTTTCACATCGATTTTGGAAAAATCGATGTGGAAAGTGATATTTCCAATAGGTTACCAATTGACAAATGAACTTTCCATATCAGTTAATGTAAAAAACGTTGTTAAAAATATATTTTAAACATCAGTTTTAAAATCGATGTGAAAAGTGATGATAAACCACATCAGTCTTTTCAATATCAGTTTGAAAAGTAAAAAAGAACCGATATGGAATCTTTTTTCGACACTAATGTACCGCTCGCTTGATTTTTGCCGTGATATATTTTGATTGAAATACTGTGCGCTTGATTTACATCTTCTAGAAGTCAAGTAAAATTGCAAGTTTGGTTCGGTGGAAAATTACGTGTGTCATTTGGAGGTGAAAGAGGAGTGACTGTTTCATAAGCTTTTCAATTCTATTGCTGTGGTTTTACGGGAATAACAGGGGAATTTTAAGTGGTCAGATTATTTGGTTTTTTTTTTTTTTTATTCTGTTTCGCATCCAAACCGTTGTTTCTGTGTCCTTATTATTTCAGTACTAGTAAGAAGTGACTATTGTATCATGGAGAATACTAGCCTCGGGACCAACTACACCAGGTAATTAGCTTGTAGTGACAAAATACTCTTAAGCTCGATAAAATACTCTTAAGTTCGGTGCTTTGCACGTCTCAACTAAAACCGATAAGTTTATTTATATTTATTTTACTTTTATTTAGATGTATATTTAATTGATGCTTTTTTCTATTAATTCTATGTTAATAATTTTTCCAACACTAATTTCCACACTTATCATGCATAGGAAAATGCCTCAATTATAGGAGATAATAAAACTGGTCAATTAGTGAGTAACTTTGTTTTATTTTTGTAAGAGATTTTTTTGCGCTATTAAAGGACATTGTCATTCTATTAGTTTTCAAACCATATATTGTGATACATTAGACTCAATTAAGGCACTGCTAAATAGCATGTTGATGCACGTAAAGTTAACAATCAACGTTTTTAAATGACGTTACATCTTAGCTTCATGTGCTTAGTTTTTGTGTTTTCTATCATGTTTTATTTCATGACCTGAAAGCAAAAGATTATATTCATTATTTATATAAGGAATATAATACATAAATTCGTCTCATCCAAAGCAAAAGATTATATTCAATACTTATATAAGGAATATAATACATCAGAGTAACTAACACACAAAGAATTACAAAGTCCTTTTTAAATAAATAACCAAAAAGACTACAGGTACAATCCCTTAAGAGGCTTCTGGCGGCTTCGCAGAGTCCTGCAGCTGAAACGTTAAACGTGGGGTACTGAGTCTACAGACTCAGTGAGGGAGTTTCCCCCAAACACATATAAACACACAAAGTCAAGTGCGGAGATACAATTTCACAATTACACAAGCTTTATATCAAATAAACGAATAAACATCTCCAGAATACACTTCACACAATATCCATTCATATACAACAATGTCACAACCAAATAAAGCATAAGGTGGACATATTGTCCCTTGGAAGAGTACTTGTGGAATGACTTGTGCTCTCACTTTTTTTTCCCCATAACTAGTGTCCCACTCATAAGGGGATACTTGTCATATATTTACATGTCGAGTCTTTGGGTCCATTTGGGGTTGTTAACTTAAGGTCCCCCACCCCGGCAGTTTTGATTTCGTACCCGAAGATACTGCACCCTCCGGCAAACATCAACATCCATCCTCAACGCCCGGGATATTTAACGAGGTCCCCTTGTACTGGCCGAGAATAAAAGACCGAGAACTCGTCTATACACTGGACCAACCGAGCTTACCCCCACGAATGGGCCTCGACCCAAACTCCTCCAAAGCCGAGA